>PVLD010030175.1:0-17161 GCA_004027595.1 Dinomys branickii
GGTCTTAACTAACTTCCCTTGTAATCATATTTAAATGTGGTTGCTAGAAGGTAAATTTGTTTAACCTGTGAGCTTCAAAGTTTAAAACATAGTCTTGTCCTGTTGTTAAGAAAGGTTGCCTAGGTGAGTAGGTAATGAAAACAGGTGGCTGAAGGCTTTGTCCAGTGCACGGGGCAAAACTCTAGCCAGTTGTTGGTTCTATTTAAGAGGTGATCTCCTTTGTGGCTCGAGAACATCTAAGTACTTCCAACTTGCCTTTTTATGCCTGTGTCCAAAGAATAAAGAATAAAGAGCAATAGTTTATTACAAAGAGATGCTTCCTTTAGACATTCCTGTTACCATATCAATTGTAACTCCGCTTATAGATATCCAGTAGGAGTAAGTATATGGTTCATGAGTTTTCTGGGGGGATAGAATCATGCGTCAGTTCGAGGGGGGATAGGCTGATAAGATTTTGTCCTCTGCTCTCTTCAGAGGGCATCCACCTGCCCTGTAGTGGAATCTACTTAAGGGATGCCTTAAGGGTACAAGAACCAATTAGAGATAGGGAGGAGACGTCTGAACTCTCTCTTCTTGTTTTACATGGGAAACTCACTCATAGTTGCTTACTTGTCTCAGTTCTGCATGTGTGCGTGGCCTAATGTAGTATTAATTATGATACTATTTTACAACTAGAAAGATACTGCAAAAAGGAAGGAAAATGGTCTGAAGTGCCGTACGTTCACATTTTCTTTGGGTTAAGAAATAGTCCTTATTTACTTTCAAAATGTAAAAGTGAGCCACAGGGAAATGGGACACCTCACATTCTCAAGGCACCCACTATACCAGAGCCTGAGACTGCTGCTCCCCAATATTTGGAGCTTCAGGACCAGACAGCTTTAATCAGAGCCTCACCCACCATTCCTGAACCTAAGGTTTCCCCAACTTGCCCTTCTATTTTATTTTTCTTTTATAACTTTATTTTTTTGTGGTACTGGGGATCGAACACTGGACCTTGTGCTTGCCTGGCAGGTGCCTACTCCATTGAGCTATATTCTACAGCCCCCCTTTTTTTTTTTAAACTTGCCCTTCTAAGCTAGAGGGTAAAGCTTCTAGACCAGCTGTAATCCAGGCCTCTACAGAACTATACCCTTCCTTAGCTGAGTTTAGACAAACTTCTCAAGGACAATATCCATTACAAGAGGTAATTGGACAATTTGGAACTGCCAGAGTTCATGTGCCTTTTTCTCTCAGTGACCTAAAACAGATAAAGTTAGATCTTGGAAATTTTCTAGATGACCCTGATAAGTACATTGAGGTATTTAGAGGCCTCACTCAGACCTATGAGCTAGACTGGAAAGATATAATGTTACTCTCAAATCAAACATTGACCCCTAATGAGAAAGAGGCAGCACTACAGGCTGCTATAGCATTTGGAGATGAATACCATATTATTAATTTCAGAAGGCCAGAAGAAAGACAAGAAGGGGAACTACCAGTTCCCACTGGAGCTCAAGCTGTCCCTATCCAGGACCCCTACTGGCCTAGCGACCATATGGGAGACTGGAATAGGAGACACTCTCGGACATGTATTCTTGAAGGCCTAAGAAGGGTAAGAGCTAAGCCATTCAATTATTTTAAACTGTCAGCTGTCCAACAAGAAAACAGGGAACACCTCTCTGCTTTCTTAGATCGCTTACAAGAGGCATTGATAAAACATGCTTCCCTAGATCCTAATTCAATAGAGGGACAAGCTATTCTTAAGGATAAGTTCATTACTCAGTCAGCCCCAGATATTAGAAAAAAGTTGCAAAAAAAGGCTTTTGCCCCAGATAGTTCCCTGGATGTGTTAGTAAAGATTGCCTCCTCAGTATTTTATAACCGTGACGAGGAGGAAACCAAGGAGAGAAAACAAAGAGACTGAGAAAAAGCAGCTGCCTTTGCAGCAGCACTAAGAGAAACAAACCCTAAGTCTGATTCTCGGGTCCCCAATAAATCAACGACTACCTTGGTCTGCTACCGCTGTCAGCAGCCAGGCCACCTTAAGAGGGACTGTTCTAAAAAGCCCCCTGGGCCATGCCCTAGCTGCAAAGGTGACCACAGGAGGTTGGACTGCCCTCTGAGGCAATGGCCCCAGAGTTCAGACCCATCCTACCAGTTGGTCCAACAAGAATGAAGGGGCCCGGGGCACACTTTGCCCTCTCCCTCTGGCCGGACTGTCATCTCCACGGAGGAGCCCTGGGTAATCATGACTATAGAGGGAAAGATAACCAGCCTATTGCTGGACACTGGCACAAGTCTCTCGGTCCTTCTTTTCAATCCTGGCCTTCCTTCTAGCGGCCATATCTCAGTGAAAGGAGTCACTGCAGAGGAGGTAATTCGCTATTTTTCACAACCTTTAGGCTGTAACTAGGATGGTTTTCTTTTTTTGCATTCTTTTTTGATAATGCCTGAAAGTCCAGTCCCTCTTTTGGGAAGAGACATTTTATCTTGTTTAAATACTATAATATATATATGCACCCAGGTCAGGTACACTGTCTTCCCCTTGTAGAGACAGAAATAAATCCTGAAGTATGGGCTACTAAAGACAGAATAGGTAGGGCACTGAAAGCTGCTCCAATACAGATATATCTCAGAGATTCTACTACTTTCCCTAGTCAGAGACAATATCCTTTAAAACCTGAAGTTAAAACAAGGCTATTGCCTATAATGGATAACCTAAGGACACAAGGTTTACTTAAGCCCTATAACAGTCCATGCAACACTCCAATTTTGGGAATTCAAAAGCCCAGTGGGGAATGGAGATTAATACAGGACCTCAGATTGATAAATGAGGCAGTAGTGCCAATTCACCCAGTTGTACCTAACCCATATACACTCCTTTCTCAAATTACAAAAGATGCCAGTTGGTTTATGCTTTCTTTTGTATTCCCTTACAGAGAGATTTGCAGTTTCTCTTTGCTTTTAAAGATCCTCATATCCTAGGCCTCAGTCCATTTAAAAAAAAATAACTTTACAGGCTAAAGACTGGTTTGCAACAGCTTGGTTTACTCGCCCTGGAATTAGATGGGAAGCCCCCAATGGCACTCATTGGTCTTGTGGGACCAATTTGTGGCCCTGGCTACCCCCTGGATGGATAGGAAGATGCACGTTAGGATTTGCCTGGTTACAAGGCAGGAGTGTCCAAACTATTGACAAACCTGCCAATTTACCCCGCTTACAGCACCGATGGTCTAGGAGCGTGTTTCACTGGTGTGATCACTTGGCCTCTATCTTTATCCCTTCCCTAGGGTTAGAAGTTGTCATGCAGCACATCGATGCCTTAACTAACTATACTCAGCGGGCCTTAAGTGACACCACAGCTGGTCTCTCTCTCCTAAATGAAGAAGTAAAATTAATGAGGGAGGCAGTCCTCCAAAATCGGATGGCATTAGACATTCTAACAGCAGCTCAAGGGGGTACCTTTTGCAGTTAGGAAAACTAAATGATGTGTGTACATTCCTGATCCCTTTGCTAATGTCTCAACAGGTATTCAAGATATCAGGAAACAGATCAATGATATGTCAGATTCTAAAAATCCCTGGAACTTATCCTCTCTATGGGAGGCCATCACTGATTCCTCTTGGTGGAAATCTTTGTTAACTATATTCATAATAATCTTGTTGATCTTATTATTTGGCCCATGCATACTTAATTGGCTCTTTGCCTTTGTCTCCTCCAGACTTAAAGCTATACACCTACCCAAGATGAAAACGCCTGGTGTCTATCAAGGGCCTTTAGATAGACCCTCTGGAGAGTATCTCTGACTGCCCATCAACAGCTACGACCCCTTTCAGCCTGAAGAAGCCAGAGCGGTCATCGCCCATTACTCCCTCACGGCAGTTCAGGTTACTTCTTCAGAGGGGGGAGTGTTATAGACAGCTGAGATAGATAGAAATACAATAGGCAGTCAGACAGGGCTGAGCCCTTGAAGAAGCCAACATAAAAGATAAGATGCCTGTGGGCCAGACCTCAAGACGGAACACTAAACAAATGCATCCACATACCTCCCCAGGGATGAACAGCAGGGATTGACCACCTTGAAGAGTCTTTGACCCAACCCTTACGGGAAAAGCCCCTGACCCAACCCTTACGGGAAAAGCCCCACTCTGCATTCATGCCCGCTTGCTACGTGACTTGCTTTCCCATTTGATCCCAGTCCACTCAGTCTTACCTAAATATTCATCCTTGCAGTCTTATTGGTGGACCATAGTTTTTTCCATTCTCTTACCTTGGACCTGCCTCACCTCATGGTTTTTCCCTATAAAAGACCCTGGAAGAGACAGAGTTGGGGGCAACCCACTTGGGCCTCACTTCTGTCCCTCTCTTGGACAGAAGCTTTCTTTCTCTCAATGAATATATTCTGCTCTTAACCTCCGTTGTTCCTAAAATTCATTCTTTGGTTTTAGAGAACACGAACTGGTCTGATTTTCCTGTATCCATAGCACCAGACAATGGACCCACAGCTAATCAGAGTGTTCAACACAAACATTAAAGATAAAAGTAAAAGTTTTATACAGTTCACCAGCCACAGAGCTCAAAAACAAACAATAAAAGCAACAACAAAACACATAAATCAGACATTCAAACAACTGTTAAAAATATTGTGAAAAAATCCACTTGAGATCAAGTCCTGCCCACGGTCCTCCTCTGAGGCCAAAGCACCCCAACCAAACAAGCTGGGTGTTCCCCTTCCAAAACTGTTCAGCTGGCCACACTCAATCATAGATAAAAGTAAGGGTGATCTCTGTAAATCGAAAAATTAACCTCAAAGACAGAAATACAGGCTTTAAAAATAGGGATATAAGACCTCCATAACTGTGTGCAGAAAAAGTGCCCGTGAGTCTGACAGACACTACACCCATTCAAACCTGGAGACTTTGTTTTGGCTAAAGTAAAGTAAAATCTAACCACTCTGGGGCTCATATGTAATCTCATCCACCCAGCCCCTGTTGTTAAAGTTAAAGGAAGTGCCTTAGATCTATCACAGTCAGCAGAAGCCAACGGCCCAAGACAAGTGGACCAGCCAGCTGGATCCAGACTACCAGAACCAGCTGATCCTGCAATGAGTCAGGCTGCTGCCAGAGACAAGAGCCGTGTCCTAGTCACCTTGGAAGCTGAGCGGTCTACCCATGGCTGAAGCTGGAGCCTCTACATGGGGATACAATGACAACAGACATCTCTTTTCCTTTTTGTTTTAATTCCCTCTCTTCCCAAAAGGGAGCCAACCCCCCATAACAAGGTACATGTTGATGATAGTGATGCTGTCTATTAAAACTTACTATAGAAAGCATCAAAGGGGGGAATGAAGTGGGACTTAAAGACCAATTCCCCCTAAACTCCCCCACTCCTCTCCATAGCTATACATTCTTGTTCTGGTACAGATAACATTGGCAGCTATGTCCTGTGAACAGAGTTTATGTCATTGTGTTCTCACAGGATTCATAAGGCTCTGTCTTCTGTCAAGGCTAAGGTACTAATTGGTTTTTCTTGCTTCTGCGTCCTGGCTCGCCCCCGCACCTAGTTTCTAAAAACTAACTCTCTCAGCCAAATGTATAAAACTAGAACCTTTCCTTTGTTCTAATACCCACCATTTTAGATACCAGATCGGCGGGGTCGATGTGCATCTAAAATCCTGGAAAGATGTCCTCCTTTTTCTGTGTTGCCCTCTCTGATCTCTTGGATTCTGCAACAGTTCAGTCTGGCCTTGAACTTACATAAAGCCCAGGCTGGCCTTGCACTTACTGTGATTCTCCCTGCATCAGCCTCTCAAGTGCTAGTGTCGTAGGCAGCTGAGTTAGATAGAAAATATTATAGGAATTAGGACAGGGCCAGGGCCTCAAAGGAGCCCGAATAGAAGACAAGATATCTTCTTGCAAGTGGAGAGGCAGGACTTGCTTCAGGCCAGATCTCAAACCCAACGATTAAACAAAGACACCCACATACCTCCCTAGGGATGGACCTCTGGGTTTGATATTCTAAATAGGTCACAATCACCCAACCCCCTACAGGAAAAGCCCCTGTTCTGTATCCATGCCTGCTTGCTACATGGGGACTCGCTTCCCCATTTGATCCCGATTTAGTCAATCTGACTTAAACAATTGTTATTGGCTGACCATAGTTTTGTTCCACCTCCTGTGCACCTTGTGATTTCCCACTTTTCCCCTACTTGGACTATCCTCACCTCGTGGTTTTGCTCTAGAAAAGTCCATAGAAAAGATAGAGTCATGGGCAACCCACTTGGGCCCCCCTTCTGTTTGTCTGTCTCTTTCTCTCTCTCTCCCTCCCTCTCCCCCCAACTCACACAGAAACTTTCTTTCCCTCAACAAATATATTCTACTCTTAACCTCCTTTGTTCCTAAAATTCATTCTTCAATTTTAGAGAACGCGAAATCGTCCCAGATATTGTTCAGGTTGGGAGTTTTTCTCCCCTATATCACTGGGATTACAGACGTGTGCCACCACACCTAGCTCGGAAATTACCTATTGTTAGAAAACAATTAAGGTGACGAGAGTTAGGGTTTTTTTTCCTTATAGTGCTTTTTTTTCTTTGTAGTCCTTGAGTTTGAATTCAAGGCCCATACATGCTAGGCAAGCAGTCTACCTCTGAACTACATCCTTAATGCTATTCTGTTTTGTTTTGTTTTGTTTGAGACAGGGTCTACGTACTTCAGGATGACCTTGATCTCACTTTATAGCCTAGGCTGGCCTCAAACCTGTAAATATCCTCCTGCCTCAGCCTCCTGAGTGCTGAGATTACAGGTATGCACCACCATGCCCCGATAGTCTGTCACTTTAAAGTAAAATATTAGTAATAATTTTCTAGAAAAGGATGAGTTTTTACCTAAAGACATAATTGAAATTTTTATTTTATCTTTTCGCTTTCATATTATGTATATATGAATACTTAAGAATAAATAGCCAAAGTGTAGTGTTTATTCTGAACAAATACTGTGCAGAGTGCACAGAATGATAGGTCTGTGCTCACCTCCCCATTACCAATGAAGGAACAAAACCTCAGACAGATTAACTTGCCTACGGTAACATAACTAGTCCAAGAGCCAGGATGTATTAGTGCTCTGACTTCAGACCTCAGAGCCCACATTCCTGGTTTTTTCTTTTGATTCGTTTGTTTTTATTTTATTTTATTTTATTTATTTTCATATAACTTGGAAGCTTTATTAATCTGCTGGAGCTGGGGCGATGCAAGCTGCTGGCATCGCTCACATCAGTATGTTGTCATCCAGGGCTTCCGCCAGCTCCCTCTCTATCCGTTTCAGCTCATCCTACCTCTACCCTCCCCTCTTCCTCTACCAGAGGCTTCAGGTAACTGTAGCGCTTGGCTCCGAAGGCAATGCGGGACAACCAGGGCGAAGTAGTGGCCAAGCTTGATGAGCGGAGAGACCTGTATTCGCAGCACCATTTTGTCCCTGACCTTTGTGCTGGAAGTGTTTGTTTTTATTTTTTGAGACAAGGTCTTACTAAATAGTTCAGGCCGGCCTTGAACTCACTGTGTGACCTAGGCTGGTCTCGCCTCTGCCTCCCCAAGTGCTCTATCACAGGCATGTGCCACTGCCCTGTGAATGTGGTCTTGAAACCCACATTCTTAACCACTGTATGGTTTATTTATTGTTACTAATGACTCATTTCTTACAAAACCATGCTTAAGGGTACATAATTTCCATTTCAAAACAAGTACTTAGAAAAATAACTCAACCTTAACTGCATAAAATAAAAACACAAATGTTGCAACTTCATGGGTCACATAAGGAAGGTCATAATATTGTTTCTGATTTTATAGCCAATGCAGAAAAATGTTAAGATAGTATTTTAAGATAGATGAATAACAATTGTGCACGTGACTATTATATATTTTTGGTGTTTAATTCTTGACCTTCATGAAGTATTCAAGTAATAAATTGAACGCATTAATTGGGTGCTATGGGTTGAGCTGCATGCCACACCCACCCAGTGCAGACATTCAAACTCTGACCTTTCATACTTCAGAATGTGACCTTAACCGGCAGCAATGTTTACAGAAGTAATTGAATTAAAGTGAGATCATTAGCATAGCCTAACACAGGATGGCCGGTGTCCCTGTGAGAAGAGAATCAGGTTGTGGAGACAGCCGTGTAGAGAGAAAAGAGTGTGAAGGGACAGGGAACCCACTAGCCACAAGGGAGGGACACAGTCTGCTCACTGCCTTAGCAAGCTCATACTCCTGGCACCTGTCAATGGGACCTTATTTGAACACAGAGCCCTTCCAGATGTAACAAAGTCAAAATGGGTCATACTCAGTAGGATTAGAATCGATCCTTAATCCAACACAAGTGCCCTTATAAATAGGTTAGGACGCACAAAAAACTCCAGAGAGCCCTATCCTCATACTCCAGTGAGCTTGTGTCCGAGTTTCCTAGGTCTACCATAACAAATTGCCACAGATTGGGCAGCTTTGCCTGTAGCCCAGGCTGGTCTTAAACTCACAATGATCCTCCTGCCTCAGCCTCCTGAGTGCTGGGAAATTCTGGTGTGTGAAGTCACTGAGTTTGTGGTCCTTTATTATAGCAGACCCCCAAAACTAGCAGGGTAGATTCCCGGGAAGGAGATCGGTGTGTGAGTGCTTGAGAAGGAAGGAGGAAGGGCTCTCATGCAATGCCACATTGCTTAGGTGCTAAAGGTTTTGCCAGTGTGGTGGTGCACACCTATTATCCCAGCACTTCGGAGGAAGGAGGATCGCTGTGAGTTTGAGGCCAGCTTGGGCTACATAGTGAGTTCAAAGCCAGCCTGAGCTATATAGCAAGACCTTATCTCAAAAAGAGAAGAAAAAAAAAAAGAAAACACCAGTAAGTAAACAAAGATGTTGACTGTCACCCCAGATTAAGCACCTGCTATGTACCTAGTCCAGTGAACATAATGTGAGCAACAGAAAACAACTTAGGCACTTCCTACCTTCACAAAGTTCATACCTTAACTGGGGAGGGAACAGACCCAGATCCCATTAGGAATGGTCATGTGCTGACCTCCGCAATCCAGGCATGTGAAATATGGACTCTTTCTGAGAGAACAATTGGAAAAATCAGTAAACACGGGCATGGACGAATGGTCAACTCACTTGAAGGGCTGAGTCCATTCCAGCCTGTACGTTCCTGCGGGACTGCAGAATATTCACATTAAAAATTCATCAGCCGGTGGTTTTGTTAACGCAGTTCTCACCATTTTCACATAGTTTTTACAAACAGATGAGACCTTTTCCTATCTATGGCTGCCAGCTTGTAGCAAAAGGAGGCTTTCTTAGAGGAAAAAAAAATAACCAATTCAAAAATACTTATGGTTTTCTTAGGCGTGTTCCAAGCCACAGTGGTGGCCAAGGGGAAGGAAGCTGACAGAAAGCCAGCAGTCGTCCCCGAGGAAGGCTTTGAAATACACACGCAGTTCCACTTTGGGGTCAGAGCTTGACCACAGATCAAGATGGCCGGGCTTTTTCACAAAACCACATCCATCAGCCATCTGGGCGGCAGTCAACCCAACTGCTTACCTCAGTGTTTGTTCTTTGAGACAAAATATGACCAAATTCTACCCAAGGTGATTGAGATCTAAGGATGACACAGCCAAGGACTGATGAATTAGAGTCCAGAAATTTAGAATAACAAATAACAGGCATCAGGAAAAGAGACTTGTGTTTTTCTTTTTCCTAGTTTGCATAGACTTTTGAATTATTTTATGTACAAAAAGATTTGTTTTTACCCTTGTTTTAATTATGAGCTGCCTATTGGGTACCAATATAAGAAATGTTTGGAATACAATCTCTTATATTTTCTTATGGTGACTTAGAGGTTACAACTGTTTGACACATCTCTCATGGAAAGATGGGGTTTAGAGCCCTACCTCCATACCCCAGTGGGCTTGTGTCCGAGTTTCCTAGGTCTGCCATAACAAATTGCCACGGATTGGGCAGCTTAAAACAGCAAAAATGCCTAGTCAGGTGTGAAGGTGCATGCCTGTAATCCCAGCACTCAGTAGGCTGAGGCAGGAGGATTGATATTAGTTCAAGGCCAGCCTGAACTACATAGCAAGATCTTGCCTCAAAAAACTAAAACAACAACATCAACAACAACAATGCATTCACCCAGTTCTAGAGGCTGGAAGTCTAAAATTAAGCTGTTGGCAGTCTTAGTACCTTTGGGCCACTTTCTGAGAGAGAAGCGTGGTGTATTGTGCTCTGTAATAGAGATCAGAATTCCACAGGTGTCTGCCATTTGTTGAAATGATCCATTTAAGATTTGGAACTTCACTGTATATCAGTTCTATTTCAAAAATAACTGTCAACAAACACTGAATTCTCAATAATGATACATATGCTAATGTGTTTAAGGGGAAATATATGGATATTTGCAATTTACTTTGAAAGTTGCCTGGATTAATAAGGGGAAGAACATACAGATAGTTATGTTAAACAGCAAGCTTGTAAAATAATTGTAGACTATAGGTGGTGGGTGTATAGGTACTGCCAAATATTTTCAATTTTTCTGTATGTTTGAAATTTTTCATAATAAAATATTGGAAAACATTAAAATATGTCTTTTATGGAAATAGATGGGAATTTCTTCAAAATAATTTGTGTAATTCAAGAATATTAATTCTTAGTAGGATAAATGCAAGGTTTACCATCAATTTCATGTCAGTTTTCCTCTTTTTAAAATGTAAGCATGGCCGGGCGTGGTGGCACACGCCTGTAATCCTAGCACTCAGGAGGCTGAGGCAGGAGGATCCTTGCAAGTTCGAGACCAGCCTGGGCTACAAAGGGAGCTCAAGGCCAGCCTGAACTGCATAGTGAGATCCTGTCTCAAAAAGACAAAAAATAAATAAATAATAAAATAGAATGTAAGCGTGAGCCAGCCCTGATGGTGTTCACCTGTAATCTCAACACTCTGGAGGCTGAGGCTGAGGATTGCTGCAAGTTCAAGGCCAGCCTGAATTACATAGTGAACTCAAGGCCAGCCTGAATTATACAGCAAGACACTGTCTCAAGAACACCAAAAAAAGCATGAGGAAACATGTTCACAGTAATGGAGTAAATGGGAAAGGAAAGAGTTTTGCTCTAACTTTGTTCTATAATTCCTTCAGTCCCCTCTTAATTGTGGTCTCCACGTCACATAAAGAGTTATCAAAAAGTGCAGGTTTTGAGCATCTATGAGCTCCTTTCAAAATATGGTTAGGTTTACCTATAGCAGTGGTGGTGATCCCATGGCATGCTTGCTGGAGCAGGCACACAAAGCCCTGTCTGCTGGCAGGTCGCCCCAGCAGCGAGGCATTGGATAGTAGTTGTTGTTTCTAAACTAAAACCTTGCCTTTCATGTATAATTGCAGTGTTGGCACTTTTCAATAAATGGGCTTGGGATTGCAGTGTGGGCACTCCATCTCTAAAAGGTTCGCCATCACTGCCCTGTAGCCTCAGGTAGTGCCTGGCATGCAGAAACTGCTCCATCACTCCGGCTGTCTGGCCAAATAAGGGAGGGGGCAATTGAAAGAGTGCATGAAGATTTTGCTTTGCTGGTCATGGAGCAGCATGCCTTTGGTGGGCTCTCTGGAGATGCTGCGGCTTTCCTGTCTTCCTCCTCACGTTTGGTGCTGATGTGCCTCTGTCTTCGACTCACCCTTCTACCCGCAGTATATGCCCTTCTTCTGTGTCTACTTTGCCCCATAGTCCAGCTGGCTCTGCACCCTCATCCAGCAGCTGGCTCATGCAGGATGTGTGTGGTAATATCCCTGCCCACCTTGGCCGCCACTGCCCGCAACAGAATGTGCAATGCAGGCTGTTGAGGTGGGCTTCCCTAGTTGGTGGCCTTTGACACAGTTCCTGAATGCCTGAGATTTTTCAGTTCCCAGGCATCCTCCTCCAACAGCCTCTTTGTGCTGCAACTTCTGGAAATAGCACTGACTTCGGTCCATTCTAATTCATCCACTTATTTTTCTCCTTACTATAAATTGAGTAACTCAGATTTGACGGAAATTGAAGTCCGTCTTACTTTTCTATTATGTGGCACATTACCACAAACTTAGCCTCTTAAAACCACAGACATTTATTATCTCCTGGTTTTTGTAGCCCACATCTGGGGAGGCTTACCTGGGTCCTAGTGTAAGATCCCATCAGGTTGAAACTCAGGTCGGTACAGGCCCATGAGAGTTTCCTTCAGGAGACATTCACTGCTAGGCTCCCTTGGGTGCATGAAAGATTCCATGTCCTTGTGGAATGTGACCCTTGTAGGACTAAGGTCCCAGCTCTTTTGCTAGCTATTGGCTCAGCATTAGTGTCAGTTCCAAAGGCCACTCTGTGCTACTGTCATGGACTTCTCCATATGGTTGCTGATAGCATGGCAGCTTCCCGCTACCGTACCAGCAGTAAGACAGAGTCTCTCCTGTGTGTGCTTGCAGGATAGAGCTATTGTGTACAGTACAGTTTTTATTTGGAGACCCTGACGTGTACATACAAATCACAGGAGTGCTCTCTTGCACTACCTTGGCCATATTCTAGCAGTTGAAAGGAAGGCACTGGTCCCATTGATACAGGAAAATAAATATCCCAACTTGAATGACATCAGACGAGTTCGTGTTCTCTAAAACCGAAGAATGAATTTTAGGAACAACGGAGGTTAAGAGCAGAATATTTATTAAGAGAAAGAAAGCTTCTGTCCAAGAGAGGGACAGAAGTGAGGCCCAAGTGGGTTGCCCCCAACTCTGTCTCTTCCACGGACTTTTATAGGGAAAAACCATGAGGTGAGGCGGGTCCAAGGTAGGGGAAACGGACAAAACTATGGTCCACCAATAAGACTGCAAGGATGAATATTTAGGTAAGACTGAGTGGACTGGGATCAAATGGGAAAGCAAGTCACGTAGCAAGCGGGCATGAATGCAGAGTGGGGCTTTTCCCACAAGGGTTGGGTCAGGGGATTTTCCCGTAAGGGTCGGGTCAAAGACTCTTCAAGGTGGTCAGTCCTTGCTGTTCGTCCCTGGGGAGGTATGTGGATGTATTTGTTTAGTCTTTTGTCTTGAGGTCTGGCCCACAGGTATCTTATCTTTTATGTTGGCTTCTTCGAGGGCTCAGCCCTGTCTGACTGCTTATTGTATTTCTATCTATCTCAGCTGTCTATAACACTCCCCCCTCTGAAGAAGTAACCTGAACTGCCGTGAGGGAGTAATGGGCGATGACCACTCTGGCTTCTTCAGGCTGAAAGGGGTCGTAGGTGTTGATGGGCAGTCAGAGATACTCTCCAGAGGGTCTATCTAAAGGCCCTCAATAGACACCAGGCGTTTTCATCTTGGGTAGGTGTATAGCTTTAAGTCTGGAGGAGACAAAGGCAAAGAACCAATTAAGTATGCATGGGCCAAATAATAAGATCAACAAGATTATTATGAATATAGTTAACAAAGATTTCCACCAAGAGGAACCAGTGATGGCCTCCCATAGAGAGGATAAGTTCCAGGGATTTTTAGAACCTGACATATCATTGATCTGTTGCCTGATATCTTGAATAGCTGTTGAGACATTAGCAGAGGGATCAGGAATGTACACACAACATTTCGTTTTTATAATTGTACAGGGCTGGGGATATAGCTCAGTGGAATAAGCGCTTGTCTAGCAAGCGCAGGGTCCTGAGTTCGATCCCCAGTACCGCAAAAAAAAAAAAAAAGTATAATTGTACAGGTACCCCCTTGTGCTGCTGTTAGAATGTCTAATGCCATCCGATTTTGGAGGACGGCTTCCCTCATTAATTTTACTTCTTCATTTAGGAGAGAGAGACCAGCTGTGGTGTCACTTAAGGCCCGCTGAGTATAGTTAGTTAAGGCCTCGATGTGCTGCATGACATCTTCTAACCCTAGGGAAGGGATAAAGATAGAGGCCAAGTGATCATACCAGTGAAACACGCTCCTAGACCATCGGTGCTGTAAGCGGGGTAAATTGGCAGGTTTGTCAATAGTTTGGACACTCCTGCCTTGTAACCAGGCAAATCCTAACGTGCATCTTCCTATCCATCCAGGGGGTAGCCAGGGCCACAAATTGGTCCCACAAGACCAATGAGTGCTATTGGGGGCTTCCCATCTAATTCCAGGGTGAGTAAGCCAATCAGTTGCAAACCAGTCTTTAGCCTGTAAAGTTATTTTTTTTTAAATGGACTGAGGCCTAGGATATGAGGATCTTTAAAAGCAAAGAGAAACTGCAAATCTCTCTGTAAGGGAATACAAAAGAAAGCATAAACCAACTGGCATCTTTTGTAATTTGAGAAAGGAGTGTATATGGGTTAGGTACAACTGGGTGAATTGGCACTACTGCCTCATTTATCAATCTGAGGTCCTGTATTAATCTCCATTCCCCACTGGGCTTTTGAATTCCCAAAATTGGAGTGTTGCATGGACTGTTATAGGGCTTAAGTAAACCTTGTGTCCTTAGGTTATCCATTATAGGCAATAGCCTTGTTTTAACTTCAGGTTTTAAAGGATATTGTCTCTGACTAGGGAAAGTAGTAGAATCTCTGAGATATATCTGTATTGGAGCAGCTTTCAGTGCCCTACCTATTCTGTCTTTAGTAGCCCATACTTCAGGATTTATTTCTGTCTCTACAAGGGGAAGACAGTGTACCTGACCTGGGTGCATATATATATTATAGTATTTAAACAAGATAAAATGTCTCTTCCCAAAAGAGGGACTGGACTTTCAGGCATTATCAAAAAAGAATGCAAAAAAAGAAAACCATCCTAGTTACAGCCTAAAGGTTGTGAAAAATAGCGAATTACCTCCTCTGCAGTGACTCCTTTCACTGAGATATGGCCGCTAGAAGGAAGGCCAGGATTGAAAAGAAGGACCGAGAGACTTGTGCCAGTGTCCAGCAATAGGCTGGTTATCTTTCCCTCTATAGTCATGATTACCCAGGGCTCCTCCGTGGAGATGACAGTCCGGCCAGAGGGAGAGGGCAAAGTGTGCCCCGGGCCCCTTCATTCTTGTTGGACCAACTGGTAGGATGGGTCTGAACTCTGGGGCCATTGCCTCAGAGGGCAGTCCAACCTCCTGTGGTCACCTTTGCAGCTAGGGCATGGCCCAGGGGGCTTTTTAGAACAGTCCCTCTTAAGGTGGCCTGGCTGCTGACAGCGGTAGCAGACCAAGGTAGTCGTTGATTTATTGGGGACCCGAGAATCAGACTTAGGGTTTGTTTCTCTTAGTGCTGCTGCAAAGGCAGCTGCTTTTTCTCAGTCTCTTTGTTTTCTCTCCTTGGTTTCCTCCTCGTCACGGTTATAAAATACTGAGGAGGCAATCTTTACTAACACATCCAGGGAACTATCTGGGGCAAAAGCCTTTTTTTGCAACTTTTTTCTAATATCTGGGGCTGACTGAGTAATGAACTTATCCTTAAGAATAGCTTGTCCCTCTATTGAATTAGGATCTAGGGAAGCATGTTTTATCAATGCCTCTTGTAAGCGATCTAAGAAAGCAGAGAGGTGTTCCCTGTTTTCTTGTTGGACAGCTGACAGTTTAAAATAATTGAATGGCTTAGCTCTTACCCTTCTTAGGCCTTCAAGAATACATGTCCGAGAGTGTCTCCTATTCCAGTCTCCCATATGGTCGCTAGGCCAGTAGGGGTCCTGGATAGGGACAGCTTGAGCTCCAGTGGGAACTGGTAGTTCCCCTTCTTGTCTTTCTTCTGGCCTTCTGAAATTAATAATATGGTATTCATCTCCAAATGCTATAGCAGCCTGTAGTGCTGCCTCTTTCTCATTAGGGGTCAATGTTTGATTTGAGAGTAACATTATATCTTTCCAGTCTAGCTCATAGGTCTGAGTGAGGCCTCTAAATACCTCAATGTACTTATCAGGGTCATCTAGAAAATTTCCAAGATCTAACTTTATCTGTTTTAGGTCACTGAGAGAAAAAGGCACATGAACTCTGGCAGTTCCAAATTGTCCAATTACCTCTTGTAATGGATATTGTCCTTGAGAAGTTTGTCTAAACTCAGCTAAGGAAGGGTATAGTTCTGTAGAGGCCTGGATTACAGCTGGTCTAGAAGCTTTACCCTCTAGCTTAGAAGGGCAAGTTTAAAAAAAAAAAAGGGGGCTGTAGAATATAGCTCAATGGAGTAGGCACCTGCCAGGCAAGCACAAGGTCCAGTGTTCGATCCCCAGTACCACAAAAAAATAAAGTTATAAAAGAAAAATAAAATAGAAGGGCAAGTTGGGGAAACCTTAGGTTCAGGAATGGTGGGTGAGGCTCTGATTAAAGCTGTCTGGTCCTGAAGCTCCAAATATTGGGGAGCAGCAGTCTCAGGCTCTGGTATAGTGGGTGCCTTGAGAATGTGAGGTGTCCCATTTCCCTGTGGCTCACTTTTACATTTTGAAAGTAAATAAGGACTATTTCTTAACCCAAAGAAAATGTGAACGTACGGCACTTCAGACCATTTTCCTTCCTTTTTGCAGTATCTTTCTAGTTGTAAAATAGTATCATAATTAATACTACATTAGGCCACGCACACATGCAGAACTGAGACAAGTAAGCAACTATGAGTGAGTTTCCCATGTAAAACAAGAAGAGAGAGTTCAGACGTCTCCTCCCTATCTCTAATTGGTTCTTGTACCCTTAAGGCATCCCTTAAGTAGATTCCACTACAGGGCAGGTGGATGCCCTCTGAAGAGAGCAGAGGACAAAATCTTATCAGCCTATCCCCCCTCGAACTGACGCATGATTCTATCCCCCCAGAAAACTCATGAACCATATACTTACTCCTACTGGATATCTATAAGCGGAGTTACAATTGATATGGTAACAGGAATGTCTAAAGGAAGCATCTCTTTGTAATAAACTATTGCTCTTTATTCTTTATTCTTTGGACACAGGCATAAAAAGGCAAGTTGGAAGTACTTAGATGTTCTCGAGCCACAAAGGAGATCACCTCTTAAATAGAACCAACAACTGGCTAGAGTTTTGCCCCGTGCACTGGACAAAGCCTTCAGCCACCTGTTTTCATTACCTACTCACCTAGGCAACCTTTCTTAACAACAGGACAAGACTATGTTTTAAACTTTGAAGCTCACAGGTTAAACAAATTTACCTTCTAGCAACCACATTTAAATATGATTACAAGGGAAGTTAGTTAAGACC
>PVLD010030176.1:0-17161 GCA_004027595.1 Dinomys branickii
AAAAAAAAAAAAAAAAAAAGGGAAAAAGGAGGAAATCAGCAGCAAGAGAATAATGAAAAGACAGGAATGAGTCAGTACCTCTCAGTAATAACTCTCCATATCAATGGTCTCAATTTCCAAATCCAAAGACACAGATTGGCAGAATGGACCAAGAAAGAAAACCCAAGTACATGTAGTATAAAAGAAATGCATTTAATTATAAAATAGACTCAGAGAATAAAACCCAGAGGATGGAAAACAATATTCCTTACAACAGGAATTTAGAAAAAAGCATGAGCTTTTATCCTAATTTCAGAGTGATCAGAAGAGACAGTGTCACTACATTTGGTTAAGAGAACAATTCAACAGGGAGAGTTAATGATTATAAACATTTATGAACTAAATACCAGTGCACTCAATTTTATTATCATTAACAGACATGAAAAATCAGATAAATACTGATACAATTGTGACGGGGTAGTAAATTCCCCACTTTCACAAATGGATGGAAAACTAGGAAAAAAAAAAAAGATATGGGAGTTTAACCAAACCATGAAACGCATGGACTAAATAGATATCTGCAAAGTGTTCTTTCAAACAACCAAAGAATACACAGTCTTCTCAGCAATATATAGGACTTTTTCCAAAATAGACTACATAGCTAATAAAGCATACTTGATTAAATGCAAAAGAATTGAAATTATCCCATGCATATAATTGAACTCTGGTAAACTGAAACTACAAATCAGTGGCAAAAGACACCACAGAAATTATGCAAACCCATGGAACTTAAAGAATAATCTTTGGAATAACCAATGGGTCACAGATGAAATTATTGAAAAAACTAGACACTTTGTACAGTGAAATAATATAGTATGGCATGCCAAAACCTATGGAACACAATGAAACCAGTCCTAAGAGGGAAATTGTTAGCAATGAATTTTTACATTAGAAAAATAATGAACTAAAATAAACAACCCAATGATGCACTTCCAGGTTCTAGATAAACAAGGATTCAAACTCAAGTAAAGAAGATCGTAAAATCCAGAAGAAATGAATAACTTCCTAGATATGTCTGAACCACTAAAGCTGAGCCAAGAAGATATAAAAATCCTTAATAAGTCAATATCCTTAGTAAGTCAATAAGTGAAAAAAAACCAAAACAAAATAAAAAAATCCCCTATCAACTAATAAATGTCCAGTTCCTGATGAGTTCACTGCTGAATTCTACAATAACTAAGGAGGAGGTCAACACCAATACTTCTCAAATTCTTAAATGGAATCAATAGAGAAGCAGCACTCCTAAAATCATTCCAGGAAAAAAGCACTCCGAAATCAGAAAAAGGCCAACCAAACAAGAGATCTATAGGTCAATCTCTTTAGCAAACATAGACGCAATCCTCAATAAGATACTGGCAAACACTGCAGCAAATCATTGAAAAGATCATACATCATGACCAACTATGATTCATTCCAAAGATATAGGGAAGGTCCAATATATGCAAATCAATAAATGTAACCCACCACATAAACCAAAATAAGGACAAAAATCATATGATCTTCTCAATAGATGCATTTGACAAAATCCAACATACCTTCATAATAAAAATCCTGAAGAAAATAGAACTAGAAATTCTTTATCTCAATAAACTATCTATGACAAACCAATGGCCAACATCTTACTCAAAGGAGACAAACTGAAAGCTTTTCCTCTAAAATCAGGAACAACACAAGGATATCTGCTATCACTACATCTGTTTAATGTAGTTCTCAAAACATTAGCTAGAACAATAAGACAAGAGAAAGAAATAAAAGAGATATGGATAAGGAAGAAATTAAATTATTTGTAGATGACGTGATCCTTTACATAGAAGACCCTAAAAAACTCCAGCAAAGACTCCTGGAAGTAGTATCTAAATTTGGTAGCATAGAAGGATACAAAGTCAACACTTAAAAATCAACAGTGTTTCTGTGCATTAGTAATAAACTCACTGACAAGGACATTATGGGAAAAGTACCTTCACAATGGCATCAAGAAAAATGAAGCACTTATTAATTAAACTAACCAAGGAAGTGAAAGAGCTCTACACTGGAAACTACAGTACCATGAAAAAGGAGATTGAAGGATATCAGAAAATGAAATGAAATTCCATGTTCCTGGGTAGGCAGAACCAATATAGTCATAATGGCCATAAGGTATTGGCAAACAAACAAATAAAACAGACTTGTGGATCAGTGAACAGAACAGAATATAGAGAAACAACTCCATTATCTTTTACAAAGAGGCCAGATAATTTTGTTGGGGGAAATATAGCCTCTTTAGTAAATGGTGCTGGGAAAACTGGCTTTCCGCATGCCTAGACTAAAACTAGACCCATATCTCTCACCATGCACTAAACCAAAATCTTTTTTTTTTTTTTTTTTTTTTTTGTGGTACTGGGGATCGAACTCAGGACCCTGCACTTGCTAGGCAAGCGCTTATTCCACTGAGCTATATCCCCAGCAATTTCTTTTTCTTTTTTTTTTTTGTGCCAAAATCTAAATGGATCAAAGGTCTAGATATTAAAACAGAAACACTTAACCTGCTGGAAGATGAAATAGGTAAAACTCTTGACAGATGCAGATGTAGATTTTCTGAACAAAACCCTGGTTGCACAAGAAATAATACCAAGAACAGACAAATGGGATCACATCAACTTTAAAAACTTCTGGACAGCAAAAGAAACAAATAGAATGAAGAGCCAACCTATGGGATGGGAAAAATTTTCACTGGCTACTCCTCAGACAAAAGATTAATATCTAGAATTTATGAAGAACTCAAAAATTAGCCTCTTGCAAATTAAAGATCCAATTAAAACATGGGCATCTGAACTGAATACTCTTCTTAGATGAAGAAATAGAAACCACCAATGAATACGTGAAAAATGTTCAACATCACTGGCTATTGGAATGCAAATTAAAAGTGTGCTGAGAGTCCACTTCACTTTAGAAAGAATGGCTACCATCAAGAAATTAACCAATAACAAATGCTGGTGAGACTGAGGGAGAAAGAAACACTACTTCATTGTTGAGGGAGTATAAACTGATACAACCACTATGGAAAAGAGTAAGACGATTTTTCAAAATACTAGGATTAAAAATTCTATTTGACCCAGCTATCCCCCTTCTATATATCTTCCCAAAAGATTTAAAGGCATCTTAACACAGTGTTGTAGTGCATATTCGTGTTTATAGCAGCACAAGTTATAATAGCTAAACCTTGGAAACAGCTTATATGGCTACCAACAGATGAGTGAATAAAGAAAATGTGGAGTATCCATAAAGAAGGATGAACTTTGGACATTTGTAGGAAAATGTGTGCACCTTGAGGTCATACTATTAAGAGAGGCAACACGAGCATAGAAGCTAAATTATTGCTTTATTTCTTTTATATGAGAAACAACATCTGTATTCCCAATATAACAAAATAAAAGACAGAGAACAGGGAAAAAGAGAGGAAAATGTTAGTATAATCCATCATGGGCAGTGTATCTAAAAGTGTACTTCAAAGTAGTACAGTTGTCTTTCATGTTTTATATGCTCTTTGGTCTATTAGTGTGGCTTTTAATCTCTATATAGGATAATTAATTTTATATAATCTTATAAACAAATTCATCAGGTATTTGAAAAATAAAAAGGGAGTGGAGGAAAGGGGAAAAAAGTTTCCTACAGTGAGTGCAATCATTATGCACTGCAAACATATCCTAAGTCAAAAAGAAGAACAGTAAAAGAAAAACTTTAATATGATTATCTAACACCAAGAGGAGTTTTGAAATAAGGAATATGAAACCTGTTGCAAAATAATTAGTTTGTGTTAACCTTTTTTTAAAACGGATTATATAAATGCAAGACAAGTGAAAAATTTATACTTTGGGAAGATTTTTAAGATAGTGTAGTGGTTTTATACTTACTGTTAGTATTTTTCTCTCTCATATATAGCACAAAGCTGGAGCTACTGGATCCCAAATATTAAGTGTATCAGATTGAGGTAGGAGATTAGTGCTGCAGAAAACCACATAAACAAGTGGGCGGAGTGTGTCAGAGGTCCTAAAATTCCATGGCTACAGGTTGAGTGAATATATTTCCTACAAAGAGAAAACACACAGAACATGGGACCCCAATTTACATCAGGATGTGGCTCAACACTGTGGGCCAATCATGAAGGTGCTATTTCTAGTCCCTCATATTAATCTGGTGCTATTTGTAGGACCAATCAGAAGATGCTATTTTCAATCCTTCATTTGCACGTAGGTATAACCAATGAAAGACATTGTTTCTGAGAATTTGTTTACACCCTAAGGAAGCCAAGTAAGTCTTTCAGAAGTGCAATTTAAATCTTGCATGAGGTCAACTGAGTTTTTGATATGACAACTATCCCAATGAATTATTTGCTTAAGGGGAAAGACAAATTGGGTATTTTCGATACAAAAGACCCCTTTTTCTTTATCCTCAAGTTTCTCTGAGCCTTTTCACCGGCTCACTCTAACCTTGTGAAGTACTTTTGTTTTCAATAAATACACACTCCCTTTTCTGGGTGTCTTGTCTGATTCTTTGTTTGGAACATCATAGACCTGGAAGAGGGCCCCTGTGAGATCTAGAATCCAGCATCAAAATAATACGTAAACATGCTCAGGAATAAAGCCATGTACACAGCATTTAATGGTGGCCACCAATATCAGGAATACTAAAATAAAAACAAAAATAAAATAACCCATAAACAAACAAAAACATGTCCATCTTCAATATAAGCTTTTTCAGAATAGTAGACAGGAACATTTGGAAGGTGAGGGTGAAGTGCACAGGCAGAGCACTTGCCTAGCAGGAGTGAGGCTCTGGGTTTTACCCTCAGCACCACTACCACCATCCCCATCAGCATCACCATTACAACGACAGGAACAGTAACAACAACATCAACACAAATCAAGCTAATATTTGTTGGTGCCTATTTCATGCCGAACACTACACTGTGTGTGTGTTTCCTTATATTTTCCTAGTTAATCTTTACAATGGCCATAATGTTATTGTTGAAGTGGCCAATTATAGTCCAGGCTCTTGAGTATGAGGAAAGAATTACCAAGTGTACACCAGTAGAAAGTAGAAATTAGTAAGCAGCCACATTTATATTGAAGATCACAGGGAGTTGCCCTCATGACAAATCTGTGGCAATAAACTCACAGACTCAGAAGATGTTGGGGTAAGAGAAAAGCAGTGCACACAAGTAAAAGCAACAAACATAGCAACAGCAACAGAGCAAAAAAAACAAAAACAAAAACAAAAAAAAACCCTAGATAAATCACACCTTTGGAGGTCAAAGGCGAGACACCTCTACTTAGGTGCCTTCACCCAATCTCTAGGAGTGACTGACAGAAATGATTGATAGCATGCTGAGTCTTCTTAGGGCCCTGCAACATTCATGCTTGTCCCAGAATTCACTCTGTTCTTAACTACACTTACAAAATACTATATATTTGTGAATGGATAATGAGGTGGGAATAGGGTGAAGTTGACCAGAAAGTCATGCTAGGAGATTCACCATGCATGTGCTCTCACCTAAACCATTGGAGATCTGCTGTGTTTTTGTTATTTTTTCTACCCCTCTGAGGATAATGAAAGCAGGAATAACTGTAAGATCCTGTTTGGAATTAAATGGAGGGAAAGGAGTGGTTCTCTCAACTCCATTGTTTCTAGCAGTAGTAATACGACTTGGTTATTACCTTTGTCTTAACCTGGTCAGAAAACTGAACTGACACAAATCAAGAATATGATTCACCAGGAAGATACAAGCCAACAGAGTCTTAAAAGGTATAAATTTAAAATAAGCTTTCAAAAAACGGACACTTTCACAATTATAGTGGGTGATTTTAATAACGTCTATCAAAATTATTTTGAACAAACAGAAACAGAACATAGTAAATATAAAAGAACATTATACCAAACAAGACTGTATTCTTTTTGAACAAATAATATTTACAAAAATTGAAGAATAAACTGCAAAGTATTTAAGTCATTCTGAGCATATTTTATAACACCATGTCATTAAACTATCAATTTTATAGCCAAACAAGGTATGGAGGCTCTGTAGTCCCAGCACTCAGGAGGCTGAAGCAGGAGGATCATTGTGAGTTTGAGGCCAGCCTGGGCTACTCGGTGAACTAAAGGCCAGCCTGAACTACACAGTAAGACCCTGTCTCAAAAATTTTTTCAGAGCAAAAAGATTACTGGAAAGTATTCACAAATTTGAAAATTAAGAAATGTGCATCTAAATAACAAGTGGGTCAAAGAATTAAGCAGAATCAAAAATAGAAATATATTTTACTGAATCTTAAGGAAAGAATTATGTTTAAAGCTTGTGGGATTAGCTAAAGCAATGCTGTTACTGGATGGTGGATTATAGAGGATTTTTTTCTAGTTTCTTTGTATTTTGAACCAAGAATTGGACAAGAGCCCCATATAAGGTAGCAATGACATACATTTATCAAAGGAGGAAAAAATATGTGTTCTACAGGACAAGAAGACTGATGAATAGACTTACAACTGCTGAAACAGTAAAGGAAAGGGAACTTTTGTATCTAAAATTCCTAGATTGGCCTGTTTCTGTTATAGATATAACATTGGGACAGGTGTCCTGGTCAAAACTCACTTGGTGTGGTGCCAGATTTAAAGTTCCCTGTGAAAAGTCTTGCTTAGCTTGTTACCAGATGTAAATGAAGATATGTGAATAGCACTTTTTCAATTGATTCTACAAATAACACCATATTCAAATGAAGAATTGAAAATACTACTTTTCGATTTATTTTGTGTGCCGTGCTCTGGAACCGAACAGTCATTCTGGATCTTGTGTTCCATGCATGTCTTCATGGGTTTTATGAATTTGGCACTTTCTGCCCAGTTGTTTGTCTAGTTTGCTCCAGCCTTAACACCCTACCTCAATTCTATGGCAAATACATGTATTAAGTAAGAAGCAGAAATAAAATGAGTTATGTAGCTTTCTTAAAATGTTTGAAGAAGAATAATCAAGAAGAAAGTAGAAAAAATGTGAAAAATTCTATAACCATAAAACCTTGAATACTGTGATGAAGAGAGGAAAGAATCACTTGCATCTTCGTATTTCACCAACTCTTAGAAAACGATATTTCCTATTTGAGGTGGGATTGAAGAAATACAAATAGATAGAAAAGAAGCCAGGAAAACCATAATTTTAAAAGTAAAAACTGCAACTTTGGGGGACAAACTCAGTTTGAAAATGTTTTTCTTCCCAAGGCGAGATAAACCCTTTTTATTTCCAAGTAGGCCTTGCCTATTCCCTTTCATTTGTAAAATAGCCCTCCCCAATGGGTCCTGCAGCTGTATTCCTTGTGGTGACTATCATCTGTGAATGGATGATCATTCTTTCCCTACAGAGAGGATAGACCATAACCTTTCATACACATTTTCCAATAAATATACCCAGCTTAAGTCCAAAAGTAAGCTTTTTCTTTGGAGGATCTTCACTGTATGTGTTTGAGTGTGTACTTTAAAAATTGTGCCTAATAAATCCCTCTTGCCTCTTACCAATGCATCCTGAAAGTTCTTTTTCTGTGATGGAAGGCAATGAAACTTGCCCCTTGTGTGAAGTGACTTGAGTCTCTATCTCTGCTTTTGGGACCACCTTGGGGCCTGTCTAGTGACAGTATTTACAATATAATAGCATGTATATTAAATCACTGATTACTACTTCATTTACCCCTAAAGTAAGACCTCACTGGAAACTAATCAGTCTTGAACACTACGGATCAAAAAATGCCAGTCCCAATCAGCCTATCCTTACCTTATCTATTTTACATAGCAGCCACTGAGAAAGAAAATAGTGATGGCACGTGTAATGATTGATACACTGTGCCAACTTGAGTTTAGAAGTTTAACTGAGCAATTCAGCAGGAGGCCAGTAAACATCTCACTTTATAAACGCCTTCATCTTGTGCAAGAGGACAGCATGGGGATGGTGTGAGTGCTACACCCACCCTGGTAAGTGGTAGCCCGCTTACAATATAAGTAGGGGGGAAGAGGCTTGCTCTTCCCCCTTTTGCTTTTGCTGTTTTTGTATCTTTTGCCACCTTGAAATATCACCCCTGTGACAGGCCACCTTGCCTTTGAGCCAGCTGATTATGGACCCATCTCACCATGGACTAAACTAAACTAAAAATGTATCAAAGATCTAAATATTAAGGCAGAAAGACTAAATATGTTGGAAGATAAAATAGGTAAAATGCACCTTGAGAACATAGTTCAAGTCATAAATCAGACACACATGTTTAAATATCATGTTGCTTCTCTTGTGGGAGAAACCCAAAAGTTAAGCAAGGACCAAAATATTGGGAAGTAGGAAAAGCATGTTCAAGTAGGAGAGAGAACAAGGGAGGGATAAGAGCACAGTGAGGGAGAGAATAAGGATTAAAAAAGGAATGGAAAGAAAGCAATAGAAAAACTTTGTGCAGAGGCGGGGGAAAGGGTTAAAGGGCGGGAAGAAGAATGGAGGAAAGAATGAGGACGTTGTGATGGTTTGCGTCTGCGTGTCCCCCAAATCCTCACATGGCCATGGGGCGGGCTTCTAGATTTTTTTTTGATCCATAGTCCAGTGCTGGGATTATGGGTATGAGAGCTACACCCACCCTGAGTCGGATAGTTTGCACATGGAGAGGAAAAGGCTGCTTGCCTCAACTCCTCCCTTTTGCTCTTGTTGCTTTTGCTATTCTGCTACCATGAACAGTTGCATGTGCCATTTTGCCTTGGAGCCAGCCAAGTATGGACTGAAACCTCCACAAACTGGAAGCTCAATAAACCTTTCCTTCCTTAATTTTGGGCATCAGGTATTTTGTCTCAGCAACAAGAGAAAAGTAACCAAGAGAGATATATATTATGTGCAGGGACAAATTCCCTGTGATGAATGTGGTGATTATTTAAAGTGTTCTGATAAAATTAATTTAAAAAAGAATATACAACTCCAGGTCTTACTTCAGTGACATGTCCACTTCTTACCAGGCACTACCTCAATGTAACAGTTTTGGGGACTATTTTATTTGTGAACCACAAATAACATGGCCTATGTTATTTATTTGCATCCACTGTACAGCCAAGATGGTGGGAGCTTGCAAAGTAAGACTTAACTTTTCAATCCTCAAAATATTCTGAATTGTTTCTTTAATTTTTATTATTCTAGTTTTTTTCCCCTGGTGTGCCTGTTATTCTGATATTAACTTCCTGAATGAAACATTTGAATATTCTTTTTTTCTGTGCTAATTCATTTGTTGGTCTCTTAGTTTTCTTCTACTTTTTCTTCTGTTGAGTTTCTATCATTCTATTCTACTATCATATTAATTTTTTCATAAATCTTCCTCATTCTTTAGTTGTTTCTCTTGTACAGAAAAATCTCAGTCTTCCTATTTATTCTTGTAGTCTTTGAGTAAGTATTGTTGTAGGTCTAATATAGAAACAGGCATCACTTAAAGCATGTACTTATTTCAAAAAATTCATTATGTACTTAGAGTATATAAGTGAATGAAAGATAGCCCTCCTATAGTAGGAAGAGGGGGAATAAATAATAAAGGGATAAATGATTACATTGTATAGCTTGAGAAAAGCGTAAATTAAAATAGAACTGAATCAGATAGCTGGAAGGAGTATTGGTTGTGGTTTCAAATAGCATGATTCCAGTAGACCTTATTGAGAGGGGTGATGTTTTACACAAAGATAGAGTTTAGGGCAGGTTACATGGACATGTATGGGACGAGTACCTGAGACCGTACAGCCAGTACAAGCCCTACTGTGGGAACATGGCCTTTAGAAAGCTACTGTGGTTACAAATGGGAGAGAGAGAAATGGGGAGGGGGAGAGAGAGAGAGAGAGAGAGAGAGAGAGAGAGAGAGAGAGAGAGAGAGAGAGAGAGAGAGAGAGAGAGAGAAGGTGTGGGTTTGTAGCCTGTCTCAAGAATTTAGTTTTTGTTCAGTGACATGATTAAACACTATATTTTATCTAGCTTATTATGCTTGTTGTGCTGAGAAGACTACAGGCGGGCAAGTGAAACATGCAGAACTCTCTGAGGATATATGTATATTTAAATACACATCACAACTGAAATTAGCTTTGAGCATGGCAGAACATGTTTTATTTATACCATTCTATAGCTATTACTCAACCAGATAGTTTCATATGTGTGTGGAGTAATTAAGAATACATATACTGCTAGATTCATGAAGTCATGTACTATGGTAAACATTATTTTATCACACTGTAGGGCAGAATATTTTGTAACTCAAAAGTTAGAACTTAACATCTCTGAGATTATGATGAAAGTTAATCAGTCTCTGCCTTTCTGCAGAGATGCAGGTTCTTCTTGGTTGAATTCGGTCTTTGTTGGTGCCTCTGTCTTTCTCCTTAGAGGATTTCCAGAGATATTTTTTGAGGGTTGACACCTCTGTGCAATCTCTGAATTCTTTTTTTTTTTTTTTTCGGTACTGGGGATCGAACAATCTCTGAATTCTTGAGGGAGAATGGAAAACTGTGAGTATACTCGGGTATCTGACTGGCTGTTTAATCTGGGATATTTTTAAAGTTCTTGTTCTCTGATTGGTGTGATTGAGTAGGAGGAAATCACAGTTGTCTCCCTATAGGATATAAATCTTGGCTATCCTTGTTTTTGGAACTGATTTGGAGAAAAGAATGGAGTTTGGTATGAATCATTTTCTGAACCTGCCTGATTTTGTATGGCAGTCTTACCCTTGGTCGTGCTGGGAGTCTCCCATTCCTGAGAATAAGCCCCCATTTTTCTCTTGGGGAAAGGACATGGTGGTCCTACAGGTAAGAATTTCCTGGTATGAATTTTGTTAGATACTAGGATGCACACTTGCAATCCCAGCCTGAAAAAAAATATAATGCTTAAGAGTTTGGGGCCAGATTAGACTGTGCAGTGAATCATACAATCTGGACTGCATAGTGAATCCCAGTCTAAAGAAACCAAATCAAACAAACAGAAAACACCCTGCTAAAAACCCACTTCTACACACCTGTTTTATTTTTAAATTTCCTTTTCATCTTTGTTTTAGCCATAGCTTTACTTCTAGTTCCATTCAACCTTCAATGTTTACTTTGGGAATTCTTCCATGCAATTTGAGTTACACATGTGCTTTCTATGATGCTTATTTGGAATTTGACTTTACCTTGGGTTCTAAATCACTTACCATTTATCTTTCTGTTTTCAACACCTTACATTTTTCTCTATCTAGTTTCTTCTCCAATTTGCTTCAATTGTCATTGTATATTTTAAAAAATATCCTATTTCATTATTATTTCAGAAAGAATGAAATAGAAATAGAATATATATACCCAACCTGTTATACTTACCCTGGTATTCCACCTTACATTCTTAAGGGTATGGGGCATATATCCCAGTCATTCTGTGAGATAGACAGGTATCCTTAACACTTAACAGGTGGGAAAATGAAAGCCAACAAGATCAGACAATTGTTCAGTATCACAGGGCTTAATAGTGACAAAGCTGGAGAAAATGAAGGGTTGTAGACTTGGAGGGTGATTGGTTCTTCTTTCCATGGTATATTTGTCAGAGTTCTTTAGAGAAACATTAATAATAAATAGGACATACACTAGTGTATAATTCTCTCTCTCTCTCTCTCTCTTTCTCTCTCTCTCTCTCTCTCTCCCTCCACACTCACATACCTGTCTGTCTAAAGAGATTTATTATAAGGAATTGCTCACATTATTAAGGAATTTTGCAAGTCCTAAATCCACAGATCCGTTGTACCAGTTCAAAGGCAGTGAACACTTGGAAGTTGCTGTAGAACAAAGAACAGCCAAGGTCTCAGTTTGAAGGTCCTTGTAGGAGCAGTCCATCTCTGGGGGAGATCCAGCTTTTTGTTCTATTGAGACCATGTACTGATTTTAGGAGATCAACTCACATTAAGAAGGGCGATCTGCTTTTCTTAGTCTACAGATTTAAATGTAAATCCTACCCCAAAACACTTTACAGAAATATCCAGAATGTTGGACAAAATATCTGGGTACACCATGGATGACACAAATTAATACAATATTTGCCAACATACACTGGTTGTAAAACAGCTTCTTGGGAAAGAACAAAGATACACAGATTCAGACTAGCATTCTTTTCTTACATTTTTGCTGATATCATTCCTATCATTTCCTCAAATGTCTGTCCATGTAGCCATTGCATGAAAACATGAGATGTTTATTAAAACTGTATCATCTAGGACAGGACATGAGATCTAATGAATCAGAATGTTAGGAGAAATGCCCATAGTGTTACTTTCTAATAAATGTTTTACAAGTTGATTAGATATACACCAAAGTTTGGAACTCACAGAACAAGATTGCCTTTAAAAATCAATCTTAACTATTTTCCTGAAGAAATTTGTTTCCCTGTACTTCGGTTCTTTTTTGATTCTATTTTGGAATATATAGTAGTAAATGTTAGAGTGTGTGTGTTTAGCTTATTTTCTGAAGCTACTTTTTAAGCTGCATATCAGAAATAGTGTACTTGATTATTAGATTCCTCCCAAGCCAAGTCTGCAAAATAGTGTAAAGGTTTTCAGTTTTATGCATGGAATCAGTGATGAACATGTGAGAGTTCAAAATTAAGCTGAGTCAGCCAGTTAGGACATATTCATTTAGTCAAGAGCACTTAGGACTATCTATCCACAGGAGCATTTAGCATTCTATAGGGCAGTAACTTCTGGCCAGAAATGATCTCCGAATGCTTCTGGTCTAGATGTGTTAGATATTAAGTAATTTGGTGTATCTTTAATCCTCTGAGAAATGTCAGAATTAATTGGCCTATTCTTTATTTGATCCTGATTACTTTAGGAAATGTGAAATAATATGGATAAGATCAAGTGTGAGATATTGTCAGTAAAAACGTTTGCATATTTTAATCAAATGGTAATCAGAAATGTGCAGTGGATCACACTTCAGGGGTGAGAAGAAAATTCACACCTGATCTGGGTCAGAAAAAACAAAAAGTGAAATGCTGAGTAGTAAAATGGTATTTTGTTTTATGTTTAAGTACAACTGATTCAGTCTGGACCTTTTTATTCTTGTTTTTATCATCCTGGATGAAAATGGGAGAAAAGAGCCATAATGGAACATGGGTACAGGTTAGTCTGAATATTTTTATTAGATTATGGGTAAGCAAACTTTTTCTTAAAGGGCCAAATGGTAAATACCTTAGGCTAAGTTTTTAAAGTCTCTGTAGCAACTGGTCAACTTTGGTATTGTGTAAAATCTGCCAAGGAAAGTACATGAGCAAATGAAAATGGCTATGTTTGTTAACACATCATTAACAAGACAGGAAATTGTTCATAAACTGTAGTTTTCCAATCCTCTTTGAGAAACCTCTGAAGTTGAGGATTTTACATGTATATATATTTTCTTTTAGTTAAATTTAATTAATTTTAATTTCAATTAAGATATTAGCTAAATTTGACTAATAAATACTTGTTCTTTAAGTCACACAGCCTAGAAGGTAAAATCTGTTTACATTAATGATAAACAAAACTGCCTTAAATTAATGACAGGTTCTTAGAGTTCTACCAAAGTCACAAATTTTGTGATGGAGTTTAATGGAGAAAATTATGAGTAATTATAGTGATTTATCTTTCTTTGGATTGGCATGTTTCATTTTCCCAGAAAAATAAAACATAAAATAGTAATATGTAATTAATGTTTTCTAATACTGGCAGCTTTTTCACATTCATTATTTAAGTAATTTAAAGGTAAAATAACCTTTAGAAGTTTAGTAATGAAGTTGTGTTTTCCATTCCTGAATTTTAATGTGATTTCAATCAGCTGAAGGTTTTTGTGTGAAGAAAATATTGTCAAGAGGAAGCTAATCATCAATTTGCTACAGCTAAAACCAGCACAGCTGGTGGATGAGGGCTTTAATGTATTTCTAGATTAAGCAAGGCAGTTTAAAGAAAACATCATGCAAAAATTCAATCTGCTATGGGTTTAAAATAAAGTCTTCATCCGTGTTGTTCTGGAAAGAATAGCTACCTTATGTTTTGTCATACTGTAGTGGTTTACCTTTAATGAAGCATATATCCCCCAAAGCATTATTGTAATATTTTGTGTTTGTCTTGCTCTGCATCTGTGCAGTGGTTTAGATTTAGTGAACAGAAGAACGGATTTTACTCTTAGCAATGTTACTGACTTTTGGGTTCTGAAGATACTCTTTTCAGGTGCCTGGTGTCCTGAGCAAAGAATTGGACCATACACACAGATAAGGTAGTGAGGATGGAAATTTACTGAAGGTGAGAAAGGAGTATACTCTGCAGCGTGACAGTGGTCTAGTGAAAAGGCTCACAGTGGCCACAAGGACAATAACAGAGCTATTTTGTATCTTGAATTTCTGGATTACTCTCCCTCCTTCAAATAAATAAATAAATAAATAAATGAATAAATAAGTAAAAGAAGCTCACTTGGCCTGGCATCAGGTTTAAAATGTCCATCTAAGTAAGGCTCACTTGGTTTTTTGCCAGATGTAAATGAAGAATTAAAGGTAGTATCTTCTGATTGCTTCTATGTACTGTGGTCAGGATAGGCAGTCACCCTGAGTCCTGTGTTCTGCACATGTCTCCCGGGTTTCTACGACTCAAAGACTTCACAGTTATTTGTTTGCCCCAGTGCTAATCTCCTACCTCATTTCCCCATAAGAGTCATAACCTCCATAAGACTTTATGGGGTGCTGAGGGAGTGGAGATCTCTATCTTTGTATAGCTGTTTTCTAGGAAATGGGCTATATTTCCTGCCTACTGGGGATCATTTATTGGCTCTCAGACCACCTTGGGATACCAAGGTTGACTGACTAGGCTGGAAATAACCTGTCAGAAAACAATGAGAAAACAGTGCCTGTATCTCAAGAATTGTTGAACTGCCTGTTCAGTGAGTGGAATCTCAGTGAATTTGTCAGGAGAGTCAAGGGCTGTACTGTGGATCACCATCTAAAAGCTTGAATGGATAAACTTGAGAATGAGCCGGTCAGAATATTTCCTGGTTTGTCTTAAAAGCTGGACTATGAAAGATTCAAAAATTTGGAGGCATAATTTTTTTCATTTCTTTATTTTAAAGGGCATAAAAAAATAAAAACATTGAAAAAGATACAGACATTCAAAACAAAATGATAGGAAAGGATAGGAAAGTAACAATGGTTGATATACTGCGTATCATTATCTTCAAAGTAGTTGTTCATGTTACTAGATACAAGCATGTAAAATTGATCAAAAAATTAAGCATTAACTCTTCCTTTAAAAAAACCAATGGAAATTAGTAGTAAATTACCTTAGCTATCTTGTGTATATATACATATTTTTTCCCTTTTTCCTTTCTTTTCTCCTTTCCCTCATCCCAGTTGCTTTTGCCTTTTGAGCAGTTTCTTTCCATTTCACAATATCTATTTTATCTTTTGAATCTTATTTACTCTTTAAGTTTCTTATACTAGGGAGATTATACAATGTTTGCACATGCAAGTCTGATTTTTTTCACTTATGTGTGTGGTCTCTAGTTGCATCCATTTACCTATAAAAACCTCCAGTTGATCATTTTTTATAGTTGAGGAATACATCATTGCATAAAAATATGACTTTTTAAAAATACATTCCTTGGGGCTGGGGATATAGCTCAGTGGAATAAGCGCTTGCCTAGCAAGCGCAGGGTCCTGAGTTTGATCCCCAGTACCACAAAAAAAAAAAAAATTCCTCAATTGATGGGCATTTGTTTTCTTCCCAGTATTTACCTATCACAAATTGCACTGCAATATACATGGGTGCACTTATATTGTTGTGGTATGATGTTTTCAATTCCTCTGGTAAAATACTCAGAAGGGGAAAAAGTGGGTCAAATCGGACCTTGAATGCTAATTTTTTGAGGAATCTCAACACTGATTTCCACAGTGGTTGTACCAGTCTGCACTCCCACCAACAATGGAAAAAGGCTCCTTTTTCCTCACAGCCTCACCGCAATTATTATTGGTTGATTTCTCAGTGATAGTCAGTCTCTCTGGGGTGACATGGAATCTCAGTGTTGTTTTAAGGTGCATTTCTTGAATGAGCAGAGATGGTTGAAGTTTTTTTTCATATATTTATTTGTCAGTTGTGCTGCTTCATCTGTGAAGTGCATATTCATCTAGAATCCCATTTATGGGCTGAGCCTTTGAAGGGGCCTGATTTTTAAAAGTTCTTTATATGTTCTAGATAGAAGTCCTTTCTTTGAGGGACAGTTTGCTATAATTTTTCCAAATTCATGGGTTTTCTTAACACTCTGTTGGTGATTTCTTTTTTTTTATTTTAAAAACATAAAAGTACAAAAACATATCGACAAACAGACACCAATTATCATAAAAAATAGTACAATCACAACTAATCTATAGACAAGGTGATATGGTCTCAACAGTGGTTATTGCTTTATCCATTGATATCTTCGAATTGTAAATGTATGAACCCATATGCAGACATGCAAATTTAGTCAGACAGTTAATCCTCTCAACAACAGTAAAAACACAAAAACCAAAAATCCAAGAACAAGAAACAAAACAGGCAAACAACAACAACAGCAACAACATCAACAACAACAAAAAAACACCACTTGTTGCTGCTTTACATATTGATATCTTCGAAGTGTGTGTTCAGGATAACACATACAGACATACAAGATTAATCTAATATCCTGTCATCGATTATTGCTTAGCATTAAGTGATATAATACAATAGTAGAACAATGTTAGCCCTCCTGCATATATGTATATTCATATATATTCATATATACATACATACATTTTTGTCTTTTTCTTTTCTCCTTTCCATAGTCCCATCTGTTCTTTGTTTTTGAACAGATTATCTTCATGACTCTTAGTTTATATTCCCACCCTCGGGTTCTTACACAAGTGATACAATACGTTGCCTGCACATGTATCGCTGATTTATTTCACTTATGAGTATGGACTCCAGTTTTGTCCACTTGCCTACAAAGTCCCCAAAACTGTCTTTCTTTATAGCTGAGTAATATTCCATTATATAAAAATGCCACAATTTTTTAATCCAGTCTTCTGTGGATGGGCACTTGGGTTGCTTCCACATTTTAG
>PVLD010030177.1:0-17160 GCA_004027595.1 Dinomys branickii
TACACCCACTTTTTTCTGGGTTCCTGCTTCATGGAGTATTGTTTTCCAACCTTTAATTCTCAATCTATGAATTTCCTTTTGTGTTAAATGTTTCTTGCATACAGCATATAGTTGGATTTTGTTTCCTGATCCACGCTGCCAGTCTGCTTCTTTTGGGTGGTGCACTGAGACCATCTACATCGATGCTTATAACCGGTATGTACCGGCTTATCTGTGTCATGTTTTTTCCTGCTGTTGGATCCTCCTTTTTCCTCTGTTTAATTGCTTGGTCTCCTTGGTGGTCCCTTTCTGTTGTTGTTCTTGACGTTGTGGTCTGTTTTATCTCTCTCTAGAATATCTTTTGGTGCTCTTTGTAGGATTGGTTTGGGGCTCATGAATTTCTTCAGTTGTTCTTTATCATGAAAATATTTTATTTCTCCATTACATTTGAAGGATAGTTTTGAAGGGTACAGCAATCTGGGTTGGAAGTTGTTTTCTTTCAGTACCTGAAATACTTCACTCCAAGCTCTTCTTGACGGTTTGTGTTGAGAAGTCTGCTGTGATTCTGATGGGCTTTCCTTTATAGCTGATCTGTTTCTCTTCTCTAATAGCTTTTAATATTTGGAGCTTTTGCTGAGTTTCTGGGATCTTGATCACTCTGTGTCTGGGTGTAGATTTACTTTGGTTGTGGTTAACTGGAGCTCTGTGTGCTTCACTTGTCTGTATGTCTGATTCTTTTTCCATGCCTGGGAAATTTTCTGCTGTTATTTCTGCAATACTCTTTCTACATCATTTGTGTTGACACCTGCTGTGTTGTTGATCCCTATTAATCTGACATTGTTTTTCTTTGCTTCGTCCTGCAGTTGTTGAATTGTTATTTCCTGGTTCCTCGTTGTTTTTAAGAGATCCTTCCTTTCGTGTTTGTTAGTGGCAATGCTGTCTTCAAGGTCTGAAAGTCTATCTTCAGCTTTGTTCAGGTGGTTTTGCCAGCTTTCAATGGAATGTTTTACTTCCTGGATATCTGTTTGAATCTGTTTCGTGCATTCTAGTTCTTTTCTTTATTGTTCACTCAAGGTTTCCATGAGTTGTCTATGCTCTTCTGTTTCCTTATCAATGTCTTCTTTGGAGTGCTGAACAATTCTTTCATTATTTTTGTCATTTCTTTTTCTCCCTGAGACATTATTTCTGATCTGATGTCTCCCATGGCCTGATGGAGTTGTTTCTCTACTTCATTTGCTATCATTTCAGAAATTTCAGGTGTATAACTTCCAGGCTCTTCTGTGTTGATGTCTCCTGGACTTGTTCTGGGTGGTGTGGAGGTCTGAGATTGCATTTTGCACTTGTGTTTTGTCATTTTTGAAGATCTGCAGGTTCCCTTGAGTGCACCCTCACTCTCCCGATTGTGTGTGAGTGGCAGGGCGGGGGTTTGAAAATCCCCAGTGCTCAGTGCTGCCCCTGTACTGGTGAGTGGTGGCAAGGTGGGGTCCCAGATGCTCCTGAAACTTTCTTGCCTTCAACTGGCCCCAGTTGTGTGTTGGAGGGGCAGGGGAAGCTCACTGGAGTTCCTGAAGCTGTCTGGGGTTTGGCCCAGCTTCTACAAGAGTAGGATGGATGCAGGTTGTGGTTACCAAGGCTTCAGATATTGCCCAGGACCGAGCCTGCTTCCCACACTGGCAGGGGAGGGGTGAGGGTGGACTCTTTGAGGCTCCTGACTCTGTCTGGGTTTCAGCTGAGCTCCCAGGAGGTGTGGGTTGTTCTGGGAGTGGCCACTGAGGCCACAGATTTTTCCAGGGCTCTACGTGCCCCACACACTAATGGAGGATGCACAAGAGCAGCTCACTGGGGCTCCTGAAGATGTCCAGGGTTCAGCCCAGCCCCACAGACATGCTAGGGTTGCAGGAAGTAGCCACCAAGGCCCCCGAGGGTGTCCAGGGCTCCACCTGCCTTGCACACTGGTCAGGGAGGCTCACCCCGGTTCCTGAAGGTGTCCCAGGTCTGTGAGGCTTTTTTATATTACCATTACTGGGCCTATTATTGTAAACCTTAAATGCATCTGCCAGGCAAGGTAGAATTTCAAATTGACTTACTTTTGGATCCACCTAGTTTAACTCTTAAGTATTTACTTTTTCTTGGTTCTATTGTGAATAGTATTGTTCCCTAATTTCTTTCTCAGCGGGTTCATTATTAGTGTACAGGGAAAATATTGATTTTTGTGTGTTTATTGTATACCCTGCTATATTACTGAAGTAGGTTATTAATACTAAGCATCTTTCAGTAAATTATTTTCGGTCTTCTATGTAGAGGATCATGTCATCTGCAAATGATAATCTGACTTCTTCCTCTCTCATACATACGCTTTTCTTTTCCAAACTGCTGTGGCTAATATTTACAGTACTATGTTGAACAGTAGTGATGGTAATGGATACCCTTGTGATGTTCCTGAATTCAGAGGGAAATTTTTCAATTTTTGCCCCATTTAATATGCAGTTGGCAGTAGCTCTGTCATAAGTGGTTTTTAGTGGGTTGAGATAAGGTCCTTTCATAATTATTTTCTCCAGTGTTTTTTCTTAATCGTGAATAAGTGTTGGATTTTGCCAAAGCCTTTTACTGAATCTATTGAAATGATACAGTAAAAATCATGTGGTTTTTGTCCTTACTTCTATTTATGTGATGTATAACACTTATTTGACTCGCATGTTAAACTAGACTGTGTTTAAGTAAGAAAAGTGTGTTATGGTAAAAGGTTCAGTGCTGTTAGAATACTCCCTCTCGTTTCACACACTTATCCTGCAGTTCTTGCCACTTTCTGAAACAGGTTCTGAAGTCCTCTTTCTGCGAGTGTCTTTATGAAAGGTGATCAAAAATGTGGTGAATGCTGCTGCTCAGTGCCACTTAATGGAAAGGGAGGGTCACAAAAGCGTTACAGTGCATCCTCGTGCACCTTATTCACGAGGTCTGGCTCTGTGTGGCTGCTGGCTTTCCTCAAAGTAAAAATGACCGTGAGAGGCACACACTGGACTGACTCGGGACGTCAAGAGAGTGACGGCAAAGCAGCTAAAGAGATCCATGAAGAGCGCTCCCGCAGCTGCTTTGGAGAGTGGCAGGGATGCGGGACAAGTGCGTCGGAGGTGAAGGGGCGCGCTCTGAGAGGGATTAACGGCAATATGGCTTTTACTGTAGCAATTATTATTAAAATTTTAAACATTCACTGTACTTTGTGATCACACGTCATGAATATCAAGGCATAGCACAAGTCCGCAGATGCCCACACGATACACACTTAGCTCTCTGTGCTTAGTAATAGGACCCAATTTTAATTCATATGACAATGTGCTCAGCTAAAAGAAATCACTGAGCTGGGCACCGTGGTGCATGACTGTAATCCCAGCACTCGGGAGGCTTCAGCAGGAGGACTGCCATGAGTTCAAGGGCAGCCTGGGCTCCATAATGAGTGCAAAGACAACCTGAACTACGGAACGAGACCCTGTCTCACAAAAAAAGAAAAAACATCATTCATCACCCTTTCTTGCAATGACTGAAGCATGCCACTGGAGGGGGCTCCTAAGCAAAAGCGTTCAAGGCAGTTGGCCCAGTCAGCGCGCCGCCCGGTGCCTTTGCCCCCTTGTCAGGCCCAGGCTACAGAGAGCCCAGCTGGAGCTGTGGAAGCCGTGTGGCAACTGTGCGGTGACCTGGAGGGTAGAGTACGGGGTCTTTGTGACCAGGAAACGGCCATGCAGTATGTGAAATACACACACACACATCTGAAACTACAAACACATCTCCAGGTTTCTCTTACGTAAGAGAAAAACGCCTCTGTTTTGGTCCCTCCAGTATTACTGCTGTTCTTCTGTGACAGCCAGCCAGACCTATTTCTCACACTCAACGGATTCAAGATCTACAGACTAGAGTCATAAAAGATGGCTGAATGTCAAAGGGGATGTGTCTAAAATATAACCTCTCCGCCGGTTATGGCAAAGAAATCTAAGAATCTGAAATCAGGTGAGGTCCACGAAGTAGACTAACTTGGCCTGTGGCTGGCAGTTTAGTGTGCAAGGCAGGAATCTTAACACCCCAACCCCTAACAGCAGCAACACCTTCTCTTTTTTTTTTTTTTTTTTGGTACCGGGAATTGAACTCATGACCTCATGCTTGCCAAGCAGGTGCTCTGCCCCTGAGCTATATTCCCAGCCCCAACAACACTTGATTTCAAAGAGCTAACGAGGAAAACACCAACTTGCAGAGAGATGCACACAATATTCTTTAAACTAAAAAAATTACTATGGAAAATGTAACTGAGAAGAAAGAGCAAAGCAGTTTTCCGCCACTGAGCTTTTGAGTTCTCCATTCTGACCTGAGTTAAGGACCCCAAACAAGCCAGTACACATGGTCCTCTTCCCACTTTCACTTGAATATTCATTGTCAGAAAACAAACACCTGAAATAGGTTCCAGAGTTCTCACTAGTGACACAATGCTTAACATCCAAATTTCTAGTAAGACCACAATCAAACAATCATAATATGGATAGCATCCTACTAAATTATAGAGACTTATTAAAGAAGAGGATGATCCATTCTTAGCCAAATAATTTTCATAGATTGCGGGGGATACTTACAAAGATATTAGTTACAATATTATAAACAAAAGAAAGAAAAGTCAGAATTCCTAAACATATTACATTTAAAAAGTAATAAAGTTAAATGTTGACAAATATAGTCTGATGTTGCTGGTACTTGCTATTCAATGGATATAATTTGTATTATGTGCCCATATAAAATCATACTATAATAATATGGGCTTCTTGATAAAAGAATCCATCAATAAACACGTTCATGGTTGGAACAGCATTACTCATGGATATAAAAATTAGGTTGAGCAAAAGCTTTAGCTCAAATGATTATTGATGCCCTCCTTTCAGTAGAATTGACTAAAACTCCTTACACAGTGTTCCCCAAAGAAAATGTCAATGAGATGAAAGATGATTTATCTGGAGGTTTCATATATCACATCAATTGTAATTATGTTTCTTAATCTTTTTGAACATAGTACACATAAAATCAAATGAATGGAATATTTTACTCTAAAAATGACTTTAAAGCAAATTTTAAATGAATAATAAGAACATTTCTGTTTTTCTCTCATTTATCATGTTAGCTACTTTCTAATATATGACTTCTCATCATTTACATCTGTACAGACAATAAGACTCTAATTACAGAACATAAATTTCTGCCACTTCCCAGAATGATTGATTTGTGTGGTAATAGTTGTCAATCACTTCCGACCACACTCCAATCTGTTTATAAGCTAATGGCTGATTTTGTTATATGAATTCATGTAATTATTAAATGAAAATCTGGCCTTTTGAGCAAACAAGAAGACAACTGGAAGGAAAAAAGACCAAGCAGAGCCAAGTCACATTTATCAGGCTCATTTTATCTTTGGGTACTTATCATGATGAACTGTACAATGCTGCAGTTGTGTATGTGATTCAGACCCTATGCAGAGAAAGCCCTGGGACCTCCTAACAGCTTGACGGTCTAACAAATGGGCCAGGTGGGCTCTTCTCCTCCCCCACACATCCATCTCCTCACCAGTCACAAAGCTTGACAACAATTCCCATCTCACAGACAACTTTAATAATTAAATGGGGTAATAACTGTATGAATGTGACAGACACATAAGCATTCAGCAAATGGTACCTATTATTTTGAAAGTGTTAATATTTTCATGTATAATAATAAAGCTTAAAAGTGCATTGACACACTAATAAAATTAATTTTTTAAAGGGCATTGTTAAACAAGCAATAAAGATCTCTTTAAAAGATGCTTAAGACTTCAACAGGTCTTCTGACAATTTAAGCTGAAACTTCAACTTGAAATCAAGCGTAGTGTTAGGTCTGCTTCCATGCTTAAGTCACATTAGTGGTATTTCTGTAAGGACTACCAAATGAAGCCCACATTTCTCATATTCTAAAAATACTCCAATCCTCCATTAAAAATATAATAGTCAAAATACAGAGAATAAAATGGCACCACAGTTTCTTTTTAACTAATAATACACTTTCCTGGATTTATGCTGGAGTCAGAGCTCTGTATCAGTAACATTAGGTATGTTATCCATATTTATATTTGAAGCGGTGCTCAGGCTTTGGAATTTCACAGACCAGCAATTTTTCTTTAATTCTGAAAAGTACCATAAGGTTGACACCTTTTTATATTTCAAAAACATTTTAAATTGAAAAGAAGTATAGTAGGGGAATTTTAACAGAATAATAAAAATAGGGATACTAGGAATTAAAAAACTGTAACTATCTACAGCATTTAATTAAAGCTGCTCATCGTGGCACACACCTGTAAGCCCAGGGAGGCTGAGGCAGAAGGATCATGAGTTCAAGGCCAGTGTGGGCTACACAAGTCAGTTCAAGGCCAGCCTGATCTCCTAGCAATACCTTATCTCTAAAAATAAATAAATAAAATATTAAAGTTTAAAATTAAAAATATTTTTGACACATGTAGATTAAGGGGAAAAAATATTTCCCCAAGAAAAGTATCTGGCTTCCTTACACACACACACACACACACACACACACACACACATTTTTTATGTATGTATCCTCATTTTTCCATGGATTAGCTTTTGGATTTAAATTTAGGAACTTTTAAGTATAAACTTTGATTCATTTAGCATTTTATATCATTAATTTCATTTATTAATTACTGAGAAAGGAAAATCTACTACTGTGAATTCTACTGAATAAAGATTTACTGGGCTAGCCTGGTACAATGGTGCACACCTGTAATCGCAGCATCCTGGAAGGCTGAAGCAAGAGGATCACAAGTTTGACCCCAGCTCTGCAATTTTATGACTTAGCAAGACTCTGTTTCAAAATTTAAAAAAGAAAAATTGAAAAGCACTGAGGATGTAGCCCAGCGTGAAGAGATTCAGTTCAATTCTCACTACCGAAGAGAGGACAGAGAGTGAGAGAGGGAGGGGGGAGGGGAATGGAGGGAGGGAAGAAAAGAGAAAGGAAGAAAAAGAGAGACAGAAGGAAGAAAGGAAGAAAGGGTTTGCATGTATGTATGTATGCACGTATTTGGTACCTACCACCAGCTGCTCACATGATGAGAACAAGATCCTGCTGCAGTGCGGACCCACACTCCAACGGGCAGACGCAGCTAATAAGTAAACAAATATATGTGCAGGTGGTGATCAGCGCTATGAAGAAAAATGAACCAGGTTAAGAAGGCAGAGTGATGGAAAAGGAGAGAGGATATTTGGAGAAGTACTCAATGAAGAGACGCGTACATAAGCAGAGATCAGAACAAAACGAGGGGTCACGTGGGCACCTGTATTACTGCTGAGTAGTTACACAGCACTCACCTCTGTGCCGGTAGCGGTTCTAACGGCTTCACACGTGCAAATTCATTCCATCCTCTTACTAATCGTACTGTCCATTCATTATCTCATTTTACACACAAGGAAACTGAGGTCAGAGAGAGTAAGTAAATTGTTCAAGGTCTTACAACTAATGCAAATAGACCTGAAAGAAAAACCCAGAGTCTGGCCCCAAAGGGTCTTGTTCTTAAGCACTGCCACCGTGCTCTGCACCTGTCGCGGGGACGCAAGCACAAAGACCCTGACACGGCAGCGTGTCTCCGCATCGTGCACAAGAAACAGCAAGGGGGAGCCCCTGGCTACAGCAGAGGAAGCCACGGAGATGAGCTCAGAAGATCTGGGTGGGGCGGTGACGGTTCAGCCGAGACAGAAGCGGCTCCCGTGGGGCCTTGAGCTGCGCAGGGAGCGTGCTGGGTTTACTGCGAATGACGTGAGCGGGCGAGTCACTCTGCACGGAAGATAGTGAAGACTACTTGCGTCTCCACAGACCACTCTGGCTGCTACGGAAAGCGCAGGGCCTGAGCGGAGATGGGAGCTGCTGCGATAGTTCCAGAGGACAAAGGGTGGTGATTTTAACTGGGGAAGCAACTACTGGACTGAGGATGAGAAGTGATCAGATTCAAGGCAGATGTACTTCGAAAGTGGGACGGAGCCAGGAGGCTGAAACAGAAAGGCTGTCTGAGGCCATCCTGGGCAACTTGGTGGGACCCCATTCCAACATAAAAATGGCTGGGATGCAGCTCCGTACTCCTCAGGTTCAGTCCCTAGTACCACAGAAACAGAACTCACAGAGCGTGTTGACGGCTGAGATCGGGAAAGAGCGAGAAGCACAGGACCCACAGTGACTCCGCGATTATGGCTCAGCAGCTGGGGTAAAGAAACTGGCATTTGCATTGTAAAGGGAATGTTGGGTAAGGAGTGGGTAGGGACAGTGAAGTAGGGTTCGGGTTTGAACACACTAAGTTCGATATTCCTGTTAGACTGAACCAGAGGGCACCGAAGTCTGCAGTTCAGGTCTAGACACGCACACTTGGGCTGCTCAAGTTTACAGATGAGATAGCAAGGGGGAAAAAGACTATGACCTAGGACTCCAGTCTGCCAAGGCACAGAAGGTGAGGAGGAACCCGAGGAGACTGGGGGGGGCTCCCGGTAAGGAAAGCCACAAGGAGGGTGTCCCGAAGCCAGAAGGAGCAGGCGTCGAGGAGAAGCAAGAGACCGCGTGAGGTACGAGGGCGGAGAATGGACTGCTGTACTTAACATTAGAAGGTCATCCGTGACGTCAGCAAGAGCAGCCTGGGTAGATTCCTGGAGGAAGAGGGGAAGCAGAGACTGACGCAGACAGCCCTTTAAGTGGTCCTGTAAGTGGGAAGCAGGGAGAGTCACAGTACCTGCAGGAGATTCTAAGTTGCCGTTTGTGAGTGGCAAAGAGCCACACATTGTTTCTTAAATAGTAATCTCTTTCTTTCTGGTTATAAAAAGAAATTTTTATTTTATAAATATGAAATATACCACATACAAATACCCAGAAATAATCCTGGTCAATACTATATTTTCTTGAGACAGGGTCTCACTATGCAGCCTAGGCTGGCCTCAGACCTGCGGCAATCCTCCTGCTCAGTCTCCCAAGAGCTGGGATTGCAGGCACGCACAGCCATACCCACCTCCTGGCCAATATTTAAACGTGTAACTTACAAGCTTTCAAATATGGTTATGTAATTGGTAATAATTGTTTTAGAAAATTAGAATACTATTATATCGATTTGCTTTTTCAGCAATATAATGAACATCTTCTAATTTCTTGAAATATTTTCTAAAAATATAGCCAGTCAAATCAAAATATATAAAGTCAGACATGGTAAAAACATATTATTTTATTGAGCTTCTGTATCTTGGTCTATAGTTCCCATATCCAGTAATGATAAAGAAATCTTTAACATTTTTAAAAAGTTATTTAAATATTTTAAAAGTTTCCAAGAAACTTTTAGGTAAATATGCCATCATTTAAGGGTCAAACTTTCTAGCAGAACTACACTTTCTTCCAGTAAGCTCCCTTATGCTACCCAAAATATTATATGTATGCTCTAGTCCATTTTATTCTGTTTTAATGAAACTTCTAAGCCCACGTAATATATAAAGAACAGAACTATATTATCTTATGGTTCTAGAGACTGAGACAGAAAAATCCAATGAGAGCAAGATTCTTCCACTAGGCCCCGCCTCCCAGCACCGTTGCACTGGGGATAAAGCTTCCAACACAGGAGTTCTGGGGGACACATTCAGACCAGCACAGAAGGCCTCTTCTCTGACTGGTCCTCCAATCCTCAGTGGCTTCCGCTGAGAAGCCCCCATCCCTCCTGCTAAACAGGCATGGCACAAAGCTGCCTACTGTGTAGTGATGGATTCTGCCAACACCTTCAGGCACAGTCCAGAGCTGCGGGGTCTCCTCGGACCTTGCTATGTGTTCTGGCCTGTGCTCTCCTCACACGTCCCCAGGTATTACGGTTTGTGTCTAGACATCGCTCCCAAAGCCTCATGGGGTAACAGGTGGGGTTTTTCAAAGGTGACTGGAAATACAGTGTGTGATCCTGGGATCAAGAATGTGTGATTACTAAGTAACTCCACTGATTGGTTTGGCATAATTCTAGGTGTGGACAAAGGGGAGGCCCACCCTGGGTGTGATTCATACCCACCCTAGGAGTGCGCAGGCTGGATAGAACACAAGAAACAGAATGAGGGTGCTGTCCTCACTTGATACTTTGCTACCTTCTGCCTGCCAAGAACTGCCATTCCTCTGCCATGCCTCCCTGCCTTGGAACCAGCCAACTACGAACTAAAACCTCTGCAAACTCTGAGCTACAGTAAGCCTTTCCTCTTTTAACTTTGGGTGCCAAGTGCTTTTTCTCAGCAACAAGAGAAGTAACTAAGACATGAGGCCTCTTTCTGCACTCCACTCAGTCCTCTCCCATGTGACCCCTGCATCGCACACAAAGGCTGGGGCACGAAATACCAGTTCAGGCTGTGCACTAGATGCCTCCCTCCAGCAGCACTGCTCGCCATTCCCAAACCATGTAGACCGTGCCAGGGAACGAAGGTACCACACCTACGTTCCCGGATTCCCCAGGACTTGCCATGATGGATCATGTGAACCAAAGCCTCAAGGATTTTCACTTTGAGGGGGCAACAGAGACGCTGCCTTCTGAGTTCCTGCTGCTCTGCGTACCACACCCCTATAGGGATCTAAAGGCCTTCTTTCTGCCCGCCTTAGGAAGGAGACAGGTGCTATTTCAGACCACATAGCCCCCTACCTCTATTCTGGTGTATTGTAAACATATATACTCAGGTTTCTAAATTTTCCTGCTGACATGGAAAAGGCAACTTCTAGAATTTAGAAATAAGGCTGGCTTTTAAAAGACTATTGTTTCTCATGAATTAAAAAAAAAATCTAACTTGAAATTTAAAGCAGGATATGTCCCACTGTCCTCTTTCTCCCATGGCATAGTTTCTCAAAAATATTACTTGGTTATATAATTTTTAAAAAAATTAATCCATATTTCATTACATAGATGCTGTAATTTTGACTAATTCCGTATTGTTGAATGTCAATTATAATATCCACTAGTAAAAACAGTACCAGTAGGCTAAATGCATCTAAATCTATGTGTATTTAATTATGCAAATTTCGATTTATGCATTGTTAATCTTTTAAATTTTTCATACCAACTTTGAGCACAAACAGACTACCTGTGAGCAGCTGTTCCCGGATATGCTTCCCACACTGGCTAGCATCATCCTTTCCCTTTCTTCTCGTTTTCGTTTTTGGTTAAGGGGATTTTCATGCAGCATACAATAAACTAGTGAGTAATTATTCAACAGCACTTAGTGCCTCTATGATATTACACTAGAAATCTTTTGAATCTTTGTGAATCCAATGGCTGAAACATTCTCTCTTTGAATTTCCATAACTGATAGGAATATTAAACATTTTCATATATTTGCAATGTTTTTCTTTTTTTATGAACCACCTGGATATTTTTTTTCTCTTTGGGTTTTTATAGTGATTCATAGTTCAAATATTTAACATTATATTTACCACAAATATTTTTCAACTGTATTTTGATAATTTGACTTTTGACCATAAATTTGTTTATGGTGTTTCTTAGCTTATAAGGTTTTAAGACTTCAAGACTATTCTACATCTTCACATTTTATTGGGCTTTGATTTGGCTTTGGCTAATGGAAAACCTAATTCTAAGAGGCTTAAAGGAATTTGGCTTTCCTAACTAGGAAAGAGGTAAAATTTCAGAGTTCCTTGAAGCAGTAGTCCATCGATATCATGAACAACCCCTGTATCCCATCTCTTATCTCAGAGCTCCGCGACGCATTGTGTAAAGATCGCCCTGCAGCCAGTGGCCTCCTGGACAGAGGAGGGCTGCCACAGCAGCTCGCGTCTCTGCACCTCTGTCCACGATTCTCAGGAGACTAGAAGCCACTAGCTCGCGTGCTTGTGTATATGTGCCTCAGTCCTGCCACTTACTCATTCCTTTATCGCCCGCGGCTTAGAGGGATAGGATTGGAACCATGCATTCGGAGGTACCAGAGCATATCCATTCGAGCATGGAATGGATGTTGGGAGACAAACACAATTTTTGCTACAATTAGAATTGTTTGTAATGCATTAATTAATTTGAATGAATTTATAGTTCTGTAACACTGAGTCCTTTCATCTAGACATAGAATTTCTTTCCATTTATTGAAATTTTCTGCTTTTCTAAAACGTATTTCAGGAAGGGCTTGTAATTTTCTTCATATATATTGTCCACATAACCTATTCATTCATATGTTTATTTAATTTTAGATATTTTTATGTAAGGCTCTGTCATGAATGGAACTTTATTTTTTGTTAAATTTTTTAACTGTACAAACGCACACCAGTAGTTAATTAGAGGATGCATGGACGCCTCTTGAGTCAGGGTATGGCACGTAGAACTGACAAATGTAACTTGTACTACTGAATATCGAGGTTTGTCCTCACCTGTTACCCTGTGTCCTCCAAAACAAACAAACAAACAAATCCACCATTTCTAAATGTTGTACTACTGCGACCTTGAGACAAACCTTGTTTCCAATTGATGGGAGGATCTAGAAAAGCTTAGGAGAAGGGAATGCCAAATCAGTTACCTTGTGAAGCCCTTCCTATTAGAATGAATAAAACAGAACCTTGTATAAGGAAGTATCTTTCTGAAGGTTTACGAATCTATCACTTTGCTGCTTTTCGTTCTCTGATGTGTGGCTCTACAGAACTAACCATATTTCTCTTAAATGTATAAATTTGTATATATTGATATACTCAAAATATCGTACTAATTCTTTACATTGGTAACTAGCAGCTCACTTAACACTAACATGAAGAATAATTTTATTTTCCTAAAAATATAACTAAATTATAAAATTAAATTTTCAAAAGACAAAGTTTAAATATTGTTTAAATATTTTATTTACATTTTGATACAATTAATTATAATATATAGTTCATTTTTTACTACTAATAGATAATTTCAAATTTTAAAAGATAAACTATCTTTAGAAAACAGATTTAGCAAAGCATAATGGCTCATGAGTGTAATCCCAGCACTTGAGAGGCTGAGGCAGGATGATTGCTATAAGTTTGACACCAGCATGGGCTTCATAGAGTTGAAGGCACCCTAAACTACATAACGCGAAGCTGTCTCTAACAGAAAAAGAAACAAAGAAAACAGATTTAATTTTTCAAATTTTTGCAACTGCTTTAACTTATATTTATATGAAAATAGAATCAAAGTGGATATATTTTGAAAAGTTACATTTAAATTTTTTAGATCATTACTGAACAGAGCAAACATTAAGTGAGTAACTTGATTATAAAATTAGCGATTTTGCTAAAATGAAAGCAAGAAAAAGAAATTTTACAATTTAAGGCTCACGCGTTATTTTATACTACCACTTGTCCAAAAATTCTGACATATCATCACAATGTCCAGATGTGCATATTAAATCTAATAACTTTTTTTGTTTTGTTTTGTGAAACAGGGTCTCACTGCGTAGTGCAGGCTGGCCTTGAACTCACTGTGTGGCCCAGGCTGGTCTCGAACTCGTAACAATCCTCGTGCCTCCGCCTCCCGAGTGCTGTGACTACAGGCGTGCGCCACCACGCCCAACAAATCCAATACTTGTAATATTTTGCTAGCCTACAATCAGATAGAAACTGTAGCTTCACAATTTGAACTTGAATTTTTGGTTTTGTTGCCATTTAAATATGAGGTTTTTGGACCTTCGTTTATAGTTTAGACTCTGCAGCCATTAGATAGGTACCTGGTCCTGGGTTATAGGGGGCTTCATTTATGGCTGGATCTAGAGAAAAACAAATGCTATCAGGGTGGGATGGCCGCTGACAGTCAAATGATACCCCAGCCTCGCAACCTGGCAGAGGCAGGCGTAATTCTCTAGTGTTTTTATCAGTCCCGCCTGCGTCACATGCTCATCAGACGCATCATGATACTGAGGATTCTGAGGCTATAACCAGACAAGTGGCATTTCCTGCCGGCTTCTGAATCTGGGAGTTGGCATGGCAGCAGTTAGAGTGAAACCCATGGCGTTGACGCCCAAGGCATCTATTTAAGTATGCAAATTCATTTTATATTTATTGAGCTCATTAATTCTAATAGTTTTCCTGTTGTTTTGTGGGGTTTCCAGGTAGCCACTTCTATAAAATGCAAACAATGATAAAACTGCCTTCTGATTTATAATACGTACTATTTTTTGCTTTTTTATTATATTGTCCTGAGCTCTCCAAACGCTGTTAAATGGTGCTGGAAGCAGACATCCATCTTGTTCCTAGCTTGACTTGAACTTGCCTTTAGTGTTCATCACTGAATGTCATTAGACGCCATGTGACGTCCAACGTTAACGGTCCTCACCACCCCACCTGAGGTCTGGCTGGGTCTCCTCAGCAAGCTTTTCCGAATCGGGGCTGTACCTGTGCGGGGACTGGAGCCACAGACGAACGATAAGCTGAGAAGGAAGCAAAACAAAGACGACCTCCCGCCTGTTAGACAAACTGCTCCAGATCCAGAACCTCTGCCGGCTCTATGGCCGCAGGACTGAATCCCCGCTCTGCTCCTTCAAGCCGGAGACAACATGAGGCTGTGCGGACAACTCACAATGGTCACAAATTTTATCTTTTGTTGTTTTCGGCTTCCTTTATTATATTTAGTGGAAATGATACAAGCTTATGGTAAACACATAAGTATGCATTTAAGGTTTTTTAAGTGGAGGTCCGTCTGATTTCAAAAAAATTTTTTTTTTTTTTGTCTTTTTGAGACAGGGTCTCACTATGCAGTTCAGGCTGTCCGTGAGCTCACTTTGTAGCCCAGGCTGGTCTTGAACTCGCAATGGTCCTCCTGCCTCAGCCTCCCGAGTGCTGGGATTACAAGCGTGTGCCACTACATTCAGCTGATTTTAAAATTCGTGGCCTGTTTTATGTACTTCTTTGCATGTTGTACTTCACAAGCTAAAGATGTTTAACACACCAGTGGAGTAAAAAGCCATCACCAGTCAAGACAGCCAGAAGTAAAAATTGCCGTGGTGAGCGGTACTGAGCAAGATCAGTGAGTAAACTCTGACATGGCAGAGACAGGGTCTATTTTATTTTCCATTTTATCACTAGAGACCAGCACATAGTAAGTGCTCAATAAATAGTTGATTAGTTAAATTGATTCAAGGATGTACAGAGCAATTTCCTGAATTTAAGTCACTGGAGAATGGGTCTTACTAAATTCGGATTACATATAATTTTAAGAGAGATTAAGAAGAAATTAATATTTATTTGGGCCCTGGTGAACAGGAATGCTTACAGTGTTATGCTTTTCACTAATTGTATAACTGCTGTGAGGAGCAGCAGTTATTGTTAATCGTTCGGACCGATTTTACTGTGCTGCGTTCAGCCCTTCCCGGTGTTTTAGAGAGGCTGTGCACAGCCATGAAGCCGGACTTCAGGCCCAGCGGCTGTCCACCGCTTGAGCAGGCTGCCTTCGGTGCGGGGGAGCTCACATTCTCCTCTGCCTCCCATGCAGAGCTCCTGCCAGGCTCGCTCTTTCGTCACCCTTTAATCCTTCCGGGGCTTGTCCCAGTTCCTAATTATCTTATTTGCTAGTCAGTTATCTGACTCCTGTGAGAGAGACTGGAACTATGAGAGTAGTGATTTTTCTAATTTTTCACAGCTAAATCCTGGTGCTTTTGAACATAGTAGGTTCTTAAATATTTATCGAATGCAAAGACTATACTGACTCAAGTCCTTCTTTTATAAATTTAATTTGTGTGTGTGTGATTCGGGGGATTGAACCCAGGACCTACACACGGTGCTACATTTCCAGTCTTTTTTTTTTATATATAGGGTCTCACTAAGTCCCTGAGTTCCCCAGCTGGGCTCAAACTTGTATTCCTCCTGCCTCAGCCTCCTACAGTGATGGGACTGCAGGCGTTTACCACCACGCTGGGTCTCAACTCAAGCCCCTTCTGTAATTCCAAAGGAAGGTAAATTAAGAAAAGTCTATGCTGAAGCCGAACCCCGAGAGTGACAGCGGCTGGAGACGGAGCCTTCCCGAAGGCGATCAAGACGGCGGCACCCTCGTAAGTGGAATTAGCCTTTATACAACAGGCACCAGAGGGCGCCACTGCCCGCTCCACCACGAGAGGACAGGAGACAGGACAGCGGTGCACGATCGGAAGCAAGCCTCGCAGGACCCAGTCTCCCAGCACCCAGAGCTTGGGACTTCCAGCCTCCAGAAATGCGTGCTGTTTACCCCCACCCGGCCTGTGGGGTTTTGCTGCAGCGGCCCAAATGGACTAAGACAAGATCTTACAGAGTCGCTGAGCGGTGCGGAGCCGCGGCAGGGCAGAACTCAGTACCAGCTCACGGTGACCCTGCCCCAGCCTCGATTCTCTCCCCTTAAAAGCTGCTCCTAAGCGTTTTAATTATGGTGCTTTCCCTATGCAAGCTACGGGGTGAACAAACCATATTCTTTCAAATCCTTCCCTAACTGCTTTTTTTCTAGAATTACAAGCATATAGGAATATAAACCGGTCACTAAGTTCATTAAGCAGCATCCACGCACAGCCTTGCCCAAAAGACTTGGGCTCAAGTAGAAATGTGTTTATGCCAGTTCATTCAACTATTTTGAGAATTAAGGACCTGGAAGTGTCAGGTTTGAGGGCAGTCCAGCTTTATTCCCTGGTGGGGATAGCTAGTCAACCTGAAAATCCATTTCCTTAGCCACTGTAAACATTACACAAAAGAAATCAGATGGATAGAACAAATCTCTTGTCATTAGTGAATAAATAGTTCAAGCTACATGGTCTAAAACAGTCTTTTAAAAAGGTGTTTATTGGGAGTTTTCATAGCATAACAAATGTTTCCATACGCTGTGATAAAAACCAGTATAAAATTATACATGCACTTCAATAATAGGGAATCAGGTCAAGAGATGTCAGTAAGGAGATCCGGGGAAGATGGCGACCGGGTGAGCAGCAAGGGAGCGAACCTCCTTGGTGAACACCACCAGCTCGAGACAGACTTGGTGAGCGTGAATGCCGGAACCTCGGCTGGGAAGTTTAAACTGGGCGTATTTCTCTGAGATGCCGGGGGAGATGTGGTAGGGCGGACCAGGCTGCCGGGGCGAGACGTGGGAAAGTCCCAGATGCTGGGAGCCGGGGACGATCCCCGCGGGGAAGAAGCGGGGATCGGTCCAGG
>PVLD010030178.1:0-17162 GCA_004027595.1 Dinomys branickii
TGGGTGTCTGTTTGTCAATATGTTTTTGTACTTTTATGTTTCTAAAATAAAAAAAAATAAATAAATAAAAAATAAAAGAAAATGGATGCATCTGATGACCATTATATTGAGTGAAGTACTCAGAATCACAAGCTCAAATATTGCAGGGTTTGTTTTATGTAAAAACTCAGTAGATAGATAGATAGATAGATAGATAGATAGATAGATAGATAGACAGATATAGCTAGATATACACATAAATTGATGTAGAAATAAAAGATAGATAGATTGATAGATAGATAGATAGATAGATATAGCTAGATATACACATAAATTGATGTAGAAATAAAAGATAGATAATAGGAAATAAAATGAAAAAGATTGAAATCTAGTGTGCAAAATGTACCTAAAAGTGTACTTTGACTTAATACTGTTGAATTACATGTTTTGTGTTTTGGGCTTATTAATCTTGTTTACAATCTATATGTATGATAATTGACTTTACAAGATCTGATATGATAAATTCGTGCATCAGAAGCTGGAAAAATAAAAGAGTAGTGGACGGAAGCGGGAAGGAAGAGAATTGAAATATATCAAGTACCGGTCCCCACAGTGAATGCATCATTGTGTGCTATAAACATGCACTAATAAAAGTCAAAAAAGAAAAAAGTAGTAGAAAATCCCTAAAAGCAAAATAAAAACCATCAATTGGAGGACAAGTTAAGCAGGAAAAAACAAACAAACAAATGAGCTCCATGACAGATGAGAGAACAAAGAATGAAGATGAAAGAATAAACCTTGACAGTATGAAAGTAAACATTCAGTGTCCTGGGGCTTTAAGTGACTCTGGACAAACACAAAACTGTTGACAGATTATTCAAAGAAATAACAGAAAACTTTCAAAACTGGAGAAAGATGCAAGGTACCAGAAGTCAAAGATCACTGGTCAGATTCAACTTAACCAAATCTACCCCAATTCATCTCAAAATCAGTTCTTAGGAAAAACAAGAAAAGGTGCTCAAGACAAGGGAGAAGAAAAAAAAAAAAGACTGTCCCAATTTGCCTGAAAGCACAATTCTCAGCAGAAAGCTGGTGAGCCAGGTGACAGGAAAGTGACAAGAGATTTTCAGTGCACTAAAGGGAAAAACTGCAACCAGGAATACAGCCTAGAAAAATCCTTTCTTCAGAAATGAAGATACAAGGAAACTCCCTGAGAAATAAATGCTGAGGGAATATATCTCACACGGCCCTGTCTGGAAAGAAATGTTGAGTGAAATAAACTGGACATACAGTTTAAATGCTATATTGTACTGCTTGTCTGAGTATGGCAAAGCCGACCAAAGAGCAGTCTAAGTAAGGGACAGAAGGAAACAGCACCGCTGCTGTGCAAAGTGTCTGGGGTCTGGGATGCAGAGGAAGAGGGAAAAAGAAGAGCAAAAGTGGAAGTACGAAAAACCGAGATACACCACCAAGAGACACCAAACACCTGCAGTGAATGCAAACAGTGTACGTCATGAACAGAGCTATGGCTATTGATAACGACAAAATGAAAATGGAGAACGGGGATTTGGAGACACATAAAAGGAGACCGTGGAAGGGGATGGGATTGAAAAGAGAAACAACCTATGTCACATATATGCATCTACCCCCAAGATGAGTGGAAACCGCATGCATTGCAAACATGAACTAATAAAATAAAAATTAAAAACAAGCAAAAAAATTTAAGGGGAATTCAACAAATTGAAAGAAATGCTAATGAATAAAAATATGAGAACATAATAAACTCACTGTTTTGATAATTATACAAATAAAAATGACATCATATTGTACACATATTACAAAAACTATTCAGATCTTTAGCATGAAGTTTGACAATATAAAAAGATAATGCTAACTGTATTCCTGGGACTAGAGATACAAAATGTAAAAAAGGGTAAAAGATTGAAAGATTTCACTGTAAAGAAATATCTGAAGTAGATTTGTATAACTTCAACATCACAGACAATACACATATACATACATCTCAGTAACTCTTTAATACGTTTTCATTCATCAGTGTAAAACACATTTAATTTAAAAATATAACCATCTTCATCCCTACAGGCAGTTTAACGGCTTCTTCCCTAAGGAGCTGGGAGGACGAGCTGTAGCTGTTCTCAGGGGGAGGTCTCCAGAGATCACAGTGTCTTCATAATCATCTCCAGATCTCCACGTAGAAGCCTCAGGGATCCTGAGAGGACTGGAACTGGCAACAGTTCAGGAGGGACATGGTGGTGCCTTTGCTACTGGATGTCATTGACCCACCTGAGTAAGAGTCACTGTCCACACTTGCAGGAGAGCTTCTGGCCTGAGCGCTGGCTGTGCGCCTGCAGCCATGGCTGGGAAAAGTCCCTCAAAGCCACATTTTTCTGATGGACATTTTAAACAGTCAGCTCTTTGAGAAATGACTTAGAGGCCTCTGATTGATTACGGACACACGTCATGAGTTATGTGAGAAGACTACTCACATCACGTTTGTTTTATAGAAGTTTCAAGAAGGGAGTCATCTTTCCAAGGGCATTTGTGGTGTACATGGGTCATGATCTGTGTGAGTGTCCTCGCCTCCATTTTTCCCTACCTGCCTTAGAGACACTGAAAATTAGAACATCTCATGAGACTGGGGGAGATCCTCGCATAGGACGTCAGCAAGGTTCTGGGGATAGATTTATGATTTCAAGGCACTAATTTGTACTGTTGGATGCTTCTCGTTTAGCAAACTGGTAAGCTGCTGCATTCCATAAACATTTTAATCATAAATGTAACTTATGCAAAAGCAGGGGCTTTTGCAGGAACGACATGCATGATGAATTATTTTACAATAGGAATATTTTCTAAATATTTTCTGAATGGTGAAGTAAGCTTGTGGTATAAATGTCTTTCACAGAGACTGTGGTGATTCATATGACAAATACTGCTTTTTTCTGCCACATTATGAAAAAGCTAAGAAAAATGACACTTTGAGTGATTAGTGACATTAACTTTCTCATTTCCAGTTTCTAAAACAAAGAAAAACATAAATTCCAAATACTGAATTGTTCTTTAAATTGCAAAGATTCCTAAGAAAATTAATACAATTAGAACTTGTTATTTTTGGAAGGTGGTTTGAAATTATGTATTTTGTCTTTTTCTAACTACTTATGTAATTTTGCTGCATAACATGACTTCTCAGTTCTGTGGTTTATTTATGGATAATGTATGAATACTGCTTGTGGTATATACATGCCACTTACTTATAAATGGCTCATAACGTGTTATAGAACATACTACTGCATATGCCGAAAATAACGTGTGGTAAATTTGATGGATACCTTCGTGGGGCTGTTTCCCACACTTAGGTTACCAAAGGCTTAGGAAGAAGGGAAGGTAATAAGTTACTTTTGGGTAAATATCCTTTGAAGATTGCAACTTTAAGAAATTTTAAATACTGCCACTACACAAAAAAGATTCAGATAATATATTAAAAACATACAACTTGCTGATAAAATGTAATTTTGGTGAATTGTGCATACCGATAAAATGGCTAGTTTCAGACCTTGCTCTGTGAACTTGCTATGATGGTAATGAAAGAAACACTGAGTTTAAGAAGAATAGACTCTTCTGCAAATTCAAATATGGATTTCAGAAAGCGGTTCTGACAAGGAAGCCCCGCGGGGAGCCGCAGCAGCCGCAGTCACACGCGTGGAGTAGAGCGAGGCGGAAGCACTGGAGAGCACGGAAACTAGCAGAGGTCCTCGTGGGGGAGGGAAACTGTAGGAAACTTTCCGACTTCAGGGTCACCTGAGACCGCAGCCCTGTGTGTCAGAGTCCTCCTGGGTCAGAAAGCTTCAAAACCATTATTCCATCCTAACGATGACACCACAGCTGGCGCTCATCAGGGTGAGCTTCACACCCACCGTTTTCCGATCCTGGTTATGATACATTCTCACATTAATGCCTCAGGGTCAGTCTCACTGCTGTGTTTGTTTGCAGATGGCAATATCGTGTTCACTGTAGATCGTGGAGGACTCACCATTGCTAGGTCCAAATATGCACCCTGACCTGTGTCCGTTCAGACACCCTAAACTCTTTGGCTGCTGTGTCTGCTGTTCTGGCCCCCTCAGAATTCCCTGCGCCAGTGAGCGGGCTGCACCCCGTCATCTCACCACAGCCCTGTGCACATAGATGAGTCAGGAAGGGCAGGAGTCAGACTCATCCCCAACTTCATCCAGAGTTGATGCTCAGTGACACCAGGGTCAGCAAGCGGAGATGTGCTGGTGGTAAAAAGTATGGGGCAGGGAGGAAAGCTTGTCAGTTTCATTCACAATTTAGCACTGAAATATTTTGTCCTTAAAGAAATGATTACCTCAACCTTTTGGGTTTGGGCGTTTGTTTTAGCTCCAGATGTAATTACCACAGAAACACTAAGACAGTTTCCTCTGAAATTCAAAAACTACATTTGAAACAAAGAGAAAATCAGGAATTATAAATTCAGTTAAACTTGAATTGAACTCTCTTCAGACCCTCAGAGTTAGGAAGCATTCAGGATAGATTAAAGCTTAGCATGGGTGTACAGTAGAGACTGCCATTTAATATCTGTGCCAATCTGAATGGTTTGCCCTCTTGTTGTGATCTATTATTTAATTTATTTAACTTAATTTAATTTAACTACAAAAATCACAGCTGTGCTAGAAGCAGACAGTGAATGGATATGTGAGATGTCTGTAAGAGTATTTCCTAGGTGGCAGCTTGGAAAGTTAGTTTCTATTTTGTTCAGATGGAGTAAATTTACTGATGGATGCATCCATACAGTCATGTGCATTAAACTGGTAAACTGTCTATATCCCAGTTCATAAATTTGCAATTTTTTAACTTATCTAGCTGATCCATGAAAACTCTTAAGATTTGAAATGTGTAAGTATATACACCATTAATAAAATTTGCTTGCTGTTTAAGAAAATTATTTTCCTACAGAAAAGTTTAAATCCTTCTATGGTTACATAACACATGTTGTATATATACATTCCCATTTCCAGTCCATTTCTTCACATTTCCATTTCCTATTTCTCACTGCTACAGGGCGTATAGAGGTTCTGGACAGCACTGATGGAGAACAGGACAGAGGTGACAGAGTTCCTCCTGCTGGGACTGACCGATGACCCACGCCTGCAGCTGCCCCTTTTCATGACCTTCCTCCTCATCTACACTATCACTGTTCTTGGGAACCTGGGGATGATCCTGCTGATCCTTCTGGACGCCCATCTGCACACCCCCATGTACTTCTTCCTGGGTAATATGTCTCTGGTGGATTTCTCTTCCTCCTCAGTTATCACTCCCATAGTCATGGCTGGGCTCCTTACAGGAAACAAGGTCATTTCCTACAATGCCTGTGCTGCTCAGATGTTTTTCTTTACAACCCTCATTTGTGCAGAAAATTATCTCTTGGCCTCAATGGCCTATGACCGCTATGTGGCAGTGTGCAAACCCCTGCACTATACCACCACCATGACCACAAATGTGTGTGTGGGTCTTGTCCTAGGCTGCTATGCCTTCTCATTCCTGAATGCCTGCATCCAAACTGGGGACACATTCAGTCTCTCCTTCTGTAACTACTATGTGGTCCATGACTTTTTCTGCGATGTTCCAGCAGTCATAGCTCTGTCCTGTTCTGACAAACATGTTAGGGAGCTGGTTCTTGTTTATGTTGTGAGCTTCCATATCTTTTTCGCTGTCTTGGTTATCACAGCATCTTATATCTTCATCTTTGGCACCATCCTCAGGATGCACTCAGCCGCAGGACATCACAAGGCTCTGTCCACCTGTGCCTCCCACTTCACTGCAGTCTCCATCTTCTATGGAACTAGTATGTTCATGTACCTGCAGCCCACATCCAGTCACTCCATGGACAGTGATAAAATCGCCTCTGTGTTCTACACCGTAGTCATCCCCATGCTGAACCCCATGGTCTACAGCCTGAGGAACAAGGAGGTTAAGAGTGCATTCTTAAAAGTGAAGCATACATTAATTTTATCAAGGCCAAATAAGGTGTAGGATTTTCATTGTAACTCTGCCAATTTGCACTATCTCTGGAGTACTTCCTGCTCTCAGATCTTCTCCAGGTAACATGTTACATTATGAGGCCCATATTGACAATTTATTTTTGACATAATACTCTGTAACTTGTCTCTTGGGATGAAAAAAATATGTCCATAAGTAAATATCGAGTTTGACTGATTAATTCATCCTGAGGTCTCCTGGCTAAAACATCCTTAAGGATATGGGTGTGTACATGCATAATACACGTGTTCTTTCCCATGCTTCATGCCATTTCAGACCTGTGTACAACAGGCTGAAAGATGCCCATCAGTCAAAGCAACAACCACTATGGTCTCATGGTAACAAATAGAAATAGTTGCAGGAGGTTTTATCAGATTTGAATAAAATGTGGTATTTGTGGTAGTTAATTTTATGTGTTTGTCATGATTAAATGATATTCATGGAGCCAGCCAATAATCTTACATTATGTCTGTGTTCTTCCATCAGAGTCCTGCATTTAAAGCAATGGATTAATATAGAAGATCTGTTCACTTCTTTGTGGGGGGAAGTTTTCTCTCTCCATGTTTCTCTCTCACCTTTAGGACCTCTGCCTTCTGACACATAGACATCAGTTCATGATCTGTGCCTGTTCTTGGTCTTCAGTCTCCACACTTACCCGAGGCCAAGCTCCCCTCCTCTGTCTCAGACTCCAGCCAGCCTTGCCCTTCACACTGCTGACAGGACATTAAGGGACTTTACAACCTCCCTGTCATATGCCATGATGACTTTAATAAATACCTGCTTCTGCAGCCAGAGGACATGGCACATGCCTTAATCCTAGTACTTGGCAGGCTGAGGCAGGAGGATTGCCATGAATTCAAGGCCAGCCTGGGCTACATAGTGAGTATAGGCTAGCCTCAACTGCATAGTGCAACCCTGTCTCTCAATCATTCAGTCAATATCTGCTTCCATGTCTGTATTTTGTTGATTCATCTGAGATCCTTGACTAAAACACTAGTATTCAAAAGTTGTGATTTAACATTTAATTTGTGCAATAGAATACAATACTTGTTAAGATTTAATTTTTTCATAATATATTAGTCTTAATTTGGAAAAGGTGACATATTTTATAGAGTGGAAAATTTCTCTTCCCATAATTTAATCAGCACAAGTCTTGCATCTCATATGTGTTAAGATTCTTTTTACTGTGATTTGATATCTCTAAAATGTTCATATTTTAATTTTCAAAAGGATAAAACATGACAAGAAAATGCCAGAAATAGATGCATTTTGTAAACTTATTGGTGTACTCCTACAAATTCAGATTAAGAATAGACCTAGAAACCAATAATATTGTCTGTTTTCTGCAAATACACCAAATAACAATGCTTACTGTTGTTTTGTACTTTTGCTTAGTTGGATCTTCCCTTGCACTCTGTTGCCTCACCCACTCTTCTTTTGAATTGATTATTTTTTTGCCATTTATTTAAAAATTCAACCAAACTCATGCCACAGGCCCTTTGTGCTTGCTCTCCCCAGTGTGGATTTCTCCCTCTACCAGGGCTCTTATTCACTGGGACCCCCTCACGGAGTCCTTGCCTGTCCACCTTCACCACTGCTCAGTCTCCAGTCATCAAGCACACAGGCCCCACTTCCTAAGTCACTCTGTGCAGTTGTTGTAAGCCGTTCACTACCCTCCATGCTTATTTACCTTCCCCAAGAGCATGTGAGCTCCAGGAGAGCAGTGACTGCATCAGTTTTCTCATAGCATGGTGACCAGTAGCTAAAAATATGTCTGTTTCATAGTAGCTTCTCCATATATACCTGGTAAATGTCTGAAATGGTAATTGAAGGTTGATACTAATTGTGCAAATATGGCAAACCCTTGACTCACTGCTTGTGACAGTGAATCATAGAATAAAACCCCTCTGGATCAATAGTCAGTACCTTTGACGAGACGCGATGCTGTGATTTGCCAAAGCATTTTTTCCTACATCCACACACTCCTGACTTGGGGACAAGATGATTTCCTGGAAATCTCATCACACACAACATCTCAAGCCTCTTGTTTTTCCTTAAAAGAGATGATGCATTAAATGGCATATAACATCAAAAACCACTATTTGGAAATTCAGAAAGATTCATTCAATATAAAGGACTCAAATCTGGCTGCCTTTGAGCAGTTTTACAGACATATTATATGCTTGATTGAAATGGTGGCAAAGGTCCTTATGGAAACACACATAATATTATTTGTCACCAGAAAACAAACGATGATGATTCTGTGAGTAAAAGTGTCATCTTCTGGAGTTTTGACCTTCAGAGACCTCAATAGTCTATGGCATTTAAGCACAGGTATATCTCTCTCTGTTCCATTTGTTTATGTTCATTTCTGTGTCTGTGGTGACTTTTTCCAGGATCATTTCTCATTTTTGTGTTAGTTACTAGTGAACTTTAGGATATTTTTATTTATAGCATTTTCAAAGACATAGTGTTCCCATGTATCCCTGGGGTAAAGCCATAAAGGGCCGAAGTTCTCATTCTGAAACATTTCAATATTACTCACTCAGTGCCACCCAAGGCCCTATGAGGATGGCAGCAATTTCAGGATTTGGGGAACGAGAGACCATCATGGTTACTGCGCATGCTCACATAGAAACCTCCCGGGTCCCTATGAAACGGAATAGAAATGTTTAGCCTTAGGCAACAGGGAGGTGGTGAGGTGACTAGCAGAGTCAGAGTGATGTGACCACAGACGTGGAAGCTGGCGGCCTCTGTTGGATGGGAGAGGCAGGAAAGGGAGTCCTGCGGAGAGTAGAAAGGGCCCTTAGAAACCGTGGATTTCTGCTCCCTGAGATTATTACGCACTTCCGGTTCACAGAACTGTGAAAGAATCGGTTCGCATTGTTGTAATCTCCAAGTTTTCAGGAATTTACGGCAGCAGCCATAGAAATCTAATTAAAATCCTTGCTTGCACCTTCTGCATTATGATCTTAGACTATGGAACATTTGTTTCGGTAAACTCACCAGTAAACTCACTTGGAGTTTTTCCTTCAGGAAGTTCTATATATTGTTTCTTGATTTACACTTGTTTCTTGGTTTACACTTGTTTTCATGGCCATTTTGCCTTTAAGGCAGAGCCAGAAGTTAGAGGATGGCAGATCTGGTGGATAAGGTGAATGAGAACACAGTGCAGTGTTTTCATACAATAGAAATTATCATAAGCACATAGAGGCAGGCAGAAAAGACAGTTATGAAGAAGGATTTCCATAAGATTTTAAGAAGTTGGCAGAAGAAAAATATAATTAAAACTCAAAATGTACCAAAAGGGGGGCAAAAATATGGACTAAATAATTTCTCCCAGAGCCAGTAGCTTTTAATCTTACAAGTCACATTCCTCTTTGCCTTTCTTTGTAGTTTACCAGTTTGTATGGAGGCCACTCAGTTTAAGGAGACCTCTGTTCAGGCTATGGTGTCAGACCAGGAATGGTAAGGGGCCCTGTTATGAGGCTTCTGTCATGAATTCCTGCTAGTTGGGGACCAGTGCTGGTGATCCAGTGTATATTCAGTTGGGTGCGGCTGTGGGACAGGCTTTTGACACCAAAAGGAGGCTCCCATGGATTCACTAGTCCCAGAGGAAAACTAAATCTTCACAAGTCAAACATGGGGGGGATTTCTACAGGCCCAAAGGGGTTTCAAGGCTCTGGGCAACATCCCATGGACATTCAAAGTACCAGGCAAAACACACAGACCCTTAGACCTTGCTGTGTAACCAGTAGGGCACCGGCCCATTGTATTAAGCAGGGATTATGCCTGGGGATCTAGCAGTCTATAGTGTAGATCTTCTGGTGTGCCCAGAGTGGAAGTGGTGTGGCTTGGTGCTGAATAGATGTTGTCACAGTCCAAGCATACCCAGTAGAGATTCACACAGGCTTGGGACATCCATGTAAACCTTGGTTGTCTAGGAACTGGTGCTAGGTGTCAGAAAGAATCACTGGTAGATCCTGGATTGGAGTAGGGCAGTGAGAACTAGTTGTAGGCTCAAGAAAACTGAGAGCATTGAGTTTGGACTCACACTGGAACAGCATTAGCTGTGTGCCCTGGACGAATGCTCCAGTAGGCATGGGACACACTACAGGCTCCAGGCTTTGGCTCAGTAATCTTAGGATCCATTATTAAAGATTGCTAGCTTAGACACAGATCTGTCTGAGAACAAGTGAGTAGGAAGAGAGAAGTTTCCAGCCCTGGTTACTCTCACCTACGTGTGCTGGTGAAAATGCTGCCAGGCTGCAGCCTCCTCTGTGTTTGGAGAAAGGACCGTGATATAAGGGTCCTATATACCCATGTCTCTCTTGTGAGATTTGATTCTGCTACATTGCTAGGGACCTTCTGGCTAGCTAGAAAATTCTCAGAATGGTGGTTCCCACGGGTAGCAAGGGCAGAGGTCATGCCAGCCAGTTCTGCCTGACTTCTTTCCCTCTTTTAAACTCTTATGTTCATGTTTTGCTTGATTTACAGGTCCTTCCCTCCCTCTCTCCCTCCCCTCCTTCCTTCCTCTTTTTTCCTTTCCTTCCTTCATCAGAGTGTAATTCTTTTCCTCCCTTTCAATGACCTGTATTTTTACTTGATCTTCTCTGAGTCTCTCAGATGTGAATCCTCTTTTGCCTTTTTATACTTCTCAGATTAAAACTGAAAGACACAAATTTGGAGACTGGATCAAAAAACAGAATCCAACAGTCTGTTACCTTCAAGAAACTCATCTAATGCAGGTAGGTATTCATAGGTGAAAAGAGATTATTTCCATGTTTGATTTAACCTAACCAAGGAAGTGAGAAACTTCTACAATGAAAACTATAGCACTCTGAGAAAGGATATTGAAGAGGGTATTGTAAAAGGGAAAGCTACCCTCTCCCTGGGTAGGCCGACCTCTGTAGTCAAAACTGCCATACTCCCAAAACTGTTATATAGATTTGATGGAATCTCAGTCAAAATATCATTAATATTGCTTACCAAATTAGAGCAAATGCTCCTAAAATTTATACGGAATCAAAAGAGATCTTGAATAGCAAAAGCTATTCTGGAGAACAATATCAAGGCAAGGAGCATCACAATCTTAGACTTCCAGTTATACCACAAAGCTACAGTGATAAGTACAGCGTGGTATTGGAAAAGAAAAACTTGTGGCTCAGTGGACCAGAATGGAAGGTAGAGGAAGAACTCCAATCACTATCAGCTATGTTATTTTTAGCAAAAGGATTAAACCCTCTGTGCTGGAGGAAAGATAGTCACTTTCACATGTGATGCAGGGAAAATGGCCTATGCACATGTCAATGGTTAAGCCTAGATCCATATCTCTCATCATGCACTGAAGGAAAACAAAATAGATCATTGATCTAAACATTGAAGGAGAAACATTTAATCTGCTGGGAGACAAAATAGATATGGCTCTTGAAGACACAGGTGTAGGCACAGATTTTATGAACAAAACCCCAGTTGCACAAGAAATAATACTGAGAATCAACAAATGGGGTCACATCAAATTTAAAAACTTTTGCACAGCAGGGGAAACAAGTGAAGAGGTAATCTATAGGATGGGAAAAAATTCATCAGCTACTTCTCAGAGAAATAATATCTAGAATATATAAATAAAGAACTCAAGAATTAGATCCCCCAAGTTTAAAGACCCACTTTTAAAAGGACCATCTGAAATGAAAGACATTTCTCAGATGAAAAAGTACAAACTGCCAATAAATACATGAAACAATGTTCAAGATAGCTGGCCATTCAAGAAATGTAAATTATAAAAACCTTGAGATTACATATCAATCCAGAAAGTATTACAACCTTCAAGAAATGAACCAGTAACAAATGCTGACAAGGCTGTGGGGGAAATAAACCCATCTGTTTTCTTGGTGGGAGTGTAAACTGTCACAACCATTACAGAAACCAGTATGAAGATTCCTCAAAAAACTAAAAGTTGAAATTCCATTTCACCCAGGTATTCCCCTTCTAGGCATCTTCCCAAAAGAATTACAGACATCATACCACAGTGATATATGCATACCCATGCATATAACAGTGCAATGCATAATAGCTAAATCTTTTTTAAAATTTATTTTAAAAATAAAGAACATATTAACAGACATCCATTTACAAAACAGCATAAGAACAATACAAACAGTACAGAGTTACAGACAAAGTGGTAGGAAATTAACAATGGTTGTTGTATTACATATTGATATCTTCAAAATGGTTTCTCAGGAAAACAAATAGAGACATGCAATAATGATCAAACCAGTAATCATTAACTGCTCCTTTCAGTAAAGCAAAAGAAGACAGTAGTACAACAGTTAGCTCTCCTGTATATACATATGTACATAATTTTCCCTTCTTTCGCTTCTCCTTTCCCACACCCCAGATAGTAGCTAAATCATGACAATTGCCTATATGCCCATCAACAGATGAAAAGATAAAAAAGTAATAAGCATACACCATGCAGTACTACTTTGCCATGAAAAAGGATAAAATTGAATCATAATGTTAATTGTAGTAACCCAGACACACAAGCTTAAATATCCCCATAGTCTCTTATATGAAAAACTCAATATATATAGGAATAAATATATATTCAATATATATGTCATATATAGTATATATAGTATATATACTGTCTCATACTCACACACACACACACACACACACACACACACACTAAAAGACAGAAGGAAAAATGTGAAAAAGTACCATGACCTCATACAATCATCTTACATATTTTATATGTTTTCTGACTATTAGTTTGGTTTTCAAACTGTAAACATTAAACAGTAATTAACTTTACAAGGTCTTATAAGATAAATGAATAAATCTGATGCCTGAAAAAAGAGCTCTGGGGGAGAGAATTGAAGTGAATTACATACATGTCCCAATCCTCGAAAATGAATATAAGCATTATGTACCACAAACAGGAACTAATAAAAGTCAAAAAAAAAAAAAAGAAAAAAGTACTACAGAAGATTAAAAACAATAAAAACCATCAGTTAGAGGACAGATCAAGCAGGAAAAACAAACACACAAGTGAGCTGAATGACATGCTACAGAGGAAACGGAATGATGAGGAAAGAATAAAATATGCAGGAACACTTGGCAGTATGAAAATAAACATTCAGTTCATTGGGAGTTAAAAGGCTGGGGAAAACTGCAGGGAGTTGACAGACCATGCAAAGAAATAATAGCCAAAAACTTCTAAAAGTGGATAAAGATAAAAGTATAAGAAGTCAAGGTCACTGGTGAGATTCAATTTAACCAAGTCTGTGCTAATTTATCTCAAAATCAATTCTTAAGAAAAACAAAAGGAGAACGTGCTCAAGACAAGGGAGAAGAAAAAGCACATAAAAATTGTGTTGGTTTGGGGTTTTTTGCAAAGGGAACAACATAATACAGGACACATATTTTATAAGATTATTTATAATAATTACCTAAAGAATGATACACAAGAGAGTGCAGGAAATCTGTTCACACACTATAGACCAGGAATCCAGCTGAGGTCCTGGATCCCATGATAATGTCCTACATGAGTCCAGCTGAAGACCTAGAGTCCATAACAATGCCTCCCACGAATCTAACTGGAGGCCCAGATCCCATAGCTGTATCGCAAGCAGGGTTGTTTCATGGATCTGCAATGGCAAGGCCCAAAGGTCAGTGGTGGAATCTAGGAAGTCTGTGCCCATGCAATGAAGGATTTGTGCTAGCAAGCTTAGGGATCTGCACTGGAGCCAGGAAGCGATACTCAAAAGAACCAAAGCTCCCCAAGGTAACACAGCCATCCTCAGCAACAGTGAGGTCCTGAGCTCCTCTGATGATCAAAATGGCTGAGTTCCCATCAGGGAAGCCAATGCAACAAGCTTCTCCGGGAGACTAGCAGTGCACCATCTTCCCCTCCAGAGTCAAGAAGCAATGCTCAAAGTGAGGACCAGAGCTCCCCCAAAGTGAACCAAACCTAATCTCAGTGTCACTAAGGTCCTGAGCTCCTTGGAGGATGAAAACAGCCAAGTTCATCAGGAAAGCCAGCGTGACGAGCTCCTCCAAGAGAACCAACAGGTCCTTACAGCTTCTACCAACCTCCAACAGCCTTCTTCTGCTCCCAACAGCCTCTCTTCCCCAGTTCTTATACTGCTAGCAACAGTCTGCAGGTGGACCTCCCACACAAGCACCATGCTTATTCAGTTCAGCTAGGGGTGATAAGTTGACCACCAGTTGTCAATCCACTACAAAAATTCTGTCCTAATTTTCCTCAGAGGACATTTCTCAGTGGAAACCTTACAAGCTAGGTGACAGGAGGGTGTTGAGAGATTTTCCCTGCGCTAAAGGAAAAAACAACAACCAGCAATACGGTACCCAGAAAATCATTCCTGCAGAAAGAAAGAGAGACAGACATTGCCAGACAAACAAATGCTGAGAAAAGTAAGCCTTGAATTGACCTGCCCCAAAGAGAATTGTTCACCTGTCCCAAATAGAATATATCAAACACGCAAGCTTAAATACAATATGTTATCTCTGATTTGAGTAAGGCAAAATACATAAAGCAAAGTAAAGGATGAGTTAAAGGAGGGAAGGGCATTCTGGTTTCAAATGAAGTTTGGGAATGTTTTCTCTAGTTCTGTGAGGTATCCTAGTGGTATTTTGATCCAGATTAAATTAAGTCTGTATGACAGTTTTGGGAATATAGCCATTTTCATAATGTTGGTTCTTATTCAGGAGCAAAGGATATCTTTCCATTTTCTGATATCCTCTTCAATTTCCTCTCGCAGAGTACTAATTTTCAATATACAGATTTTTTACTTCCTTTGTTAGATTGATTCCTAACTATTTCTTTCTTGTTTTTTTTTAAGGATGCTATTGTGAAGGGTGTGCTTTCCCTAATTTCTCTCTCAGTGAGTTTGTTATTTGTGTAAAGGAATGTTATTGATTTTTGAAGGTTGACTTTGTACTCAGTTATGCTACTGAATTGATTTATTGAATCTGTAAGTCTTTTGGTGGAGTTTTTGGGGTCTTCTATGTAACGTATTGTGTCATCTGTGAATAATGATAATTTAACTTCTTCCTTTCCTAGCCTTATTCCTTTTATTTCTCTTGCTTGTCTAATTGCTCTAGCTAATGTTTCCAGAACTATTATTAAACAGGAGTGGTGATAATTCTTTGTCTTGTTCCTGAATTTAGAGTGAAAGCTTTCAGTTTTTGTCCTTTTAGTATGATATTGGCTGTTGGTTTGTCATGGATGGCTTTGATCAGGTTGAGATAAAGACCATCTGTAATTTTCTATAGGGTTTTTATCATACACGATTGGTGGTCTTCATCAAAAGCTTTTTCTGCATCTATTGAGATGATCATCTATTGTGATAGATGATTCTGCATCTATTGTGATTTTTGTCTTTGGCTCTATTGATATGAGGTATCACACTGATAGATTTGGATATATTGATCCATCCTTTCATTCCTGGGATGAATCCCACTTGGTCATGGCCTATAATTTTCTCTTTTTATTTTAAAAGTAAAAGAACAAAAACATATTAACAGACAGCTCTTTACAAAGTAGCACAAGAATAGTACAAGCAAAACTGAATTACAGACAAGGTGACAGGGAATTAACAAAGGTTGTTGTATTACATAATGATAACTTTAAAGTGTGTACTCAGGAAAGCAAATATAGACGTGCAAGATTGATCAACTAATCATTAACTGTTCCTTACAATAGAGTGGTAGAAGTAAGTAGTCCAACTATGTTAGCTATCCTGCATATACATACATACATAATTATCCCTTTCTTCCTTTTCTCTTTCCCCTCATCTCAGTTGCTCTTTACTTTTGAGTAGTTTCCTTTCATTTCACCATGATTTGCTGTATTCTGTTTGCTAGAATTTTATTGAGGATTTTTGCATCTGTGTTCATTAAGGAGATTGGCTTGTATTTCTCTATTTTGTCTGTGTCTTTCTCTGATTTTGGTATCATACCATAGTGATATATGTGCACGCATGTTTATAGCAGCACAATTTGTAATAGCTAAATCTTGGAAGCAATCTAATGCTCATCAACCAAGGAATGGATAAAAAGATGTGGCATTTTTATACAACGGAATATTACTCAGGTATAAAGATGGATAAACATGAGACTTCTATAGGTAAATGGATGCAACTTGAGATTATACTTAAGTGAAATAAATCAGACTTACATATGTAAACATACTGTCATATGTCTCCTTGGTGTAAGAAACTGAAAGAGTAATTAAGGTCTGGAATGTACAATATGTATTGTGGAATGGGAAGTAATTACTTCAAAGGGAAAAGGAACTAGGAGGGGGAAAAGGGGAAAGGAAAGAAGGGAAAAGGGGAAGAATGCAAGTTAACTATATTATTAGTGTCTCTTAGTTCATTGAAATGGAAGGTCCATGCTCATATTGATTGGGGAATTTTTTTTTTTTTAGAAACATAAAAGTACAAAAACATATTGACAAACAGACACCAATTATCATAGAAAATAGTACAATCACAACTAATCTATAGACAAGGTGATATAGTCTCAACTGTGGTTATTGCTTTATCCATTGATATCTTCGAATTGTAGATGTATGGACCCATATACAGATATGCAAATTTAGTCAAACAGTTAATCCTCTCAACAACAGAAAAAAACCCACAAAAACCAAAAATCCAAAGACAAGAAAGAAAACAGGCATACATCAACAAGAGCAACAACATCAACAACAACAACAACAGAAAAAAACACCGCTTGTTGCTGCTTTACATATTGATATCTTCGAAGTGTGTGTTCAGGCTAACACATACAGATATACACTATTAATCTAATATCCTGTCATCGATTATTGCTTAGCATTAAGTGATATAATACAATAGTCGAACCATGTTAGCCCTCCTGCACGTATGTATATTCATATATATTCCTATATACATACATACATTTTTGTCTTTTTCTTTTCTCCTTTCCTTCGTCCCATCTGTTCTCTGTTTTTGAACAGATTTCCTTCATGACTCTTAGTTTATATTCCCACCCTCGGGTTCTTACACCAGTGATACAATACGTTGCCTGCACATGTATCGCTGATTTATTTCACTTATGAG
>PVLD010030179.1:0-17157 GCA_004027595.1 Dinomys branickii
TTGGTTTGAAGTTTACATTGTTTGCAAACATAATAGCTACTCCTGCTTTTTTCTGGGTGCCTGTTGCAAGGAGGATTGTTTTCCATCCTTTGACTTTCAGTCTGTAGATTTCCTTTTGAGTAAAATGTTTTTCCTATATACAGCATATCATTGGTTTTTGTTTCTTAACACACTCTGCCAGTCTGGTTTTTTTTTGCTGGTGAATTGAGGCCATTTACATTTATGGTTATAACCAATATCTGTTGGCTTATCATTGTCATGTTATTTACTTGCTGTTGGTTTCTTACTTTTTCTACCTGTTTAATTGCTTGCTCTGCTTGAAGGTTCCTTTCTATTGTTGTTCTTGAAATTGCAGTCATTTTCTTTGTCTAGAATGTCTTTTAGGTCTTTTTTAAAGGATGGATGTCACTCATAATGTTCTTCAGTTGCTCTTTGTCATTGAAACATTTTATTTCTCTGTTAAACTTGAAGGATAGTTTGGCAGGATATATCAATCTTGGTTGGGAGCTGTTTTGTCTTAGGACCTTTAGTACTTTGTTCCAAGCTCTTTTCAATTGGATGGTTTGTTTTAAGAAGTCTGCCATGATTCTGATGGGCTTTCATTTATAGGTGACCTGTTTCTTTTCTCCAGCAGCTTTTAATATTCTGTTCTTTTGCTGGAGATCTAGGATCTTGATTATTATATGTCTGGTTGTAGTTTTATTATGGTTATGACTAGTAGGAGTTCTATATACCTCATTACTGTATCTCAAATTCTGTTTCCATGCTTAGGAAATTTTCTACTATTATTTCTGCAAATATTCTTTTTATGCCATTTGTGTCACCTCCTGGTGCTTCATTAACTCCTATTACTCCGATATTCTCTTTGCCTCATCTTGCAGCTGTTGGATTGATTTTTCCTGGATCCTTGTTGATTTTAAGAGATCCTTGCTTTCATGATTGATAGCTGCCATGTTGTCTTCAAGATCTGAAATTCTATCTTTGGCTTCATTCAAGCAGTTTTTCAGGCTTTCAGTGGAAATTTTGATTTCCAGGAAATCTCTTTGAGTCTGTTTCATGCGTTCTAATTCATTCCTATATTGCTCATGTAATGTTTCTATCTGTTGCCTATGTTCATCTATTTTTTTATGTTTCTTCTCTAGATGTGTGGATCATTTCTTTCATTATTATTGTCATTTCATTTTTTTGCCTGAGAGATTGTGTCTGATCTCTTCTATGGCCTGATGCAGTTGTTTCTTTACTTTCCCTGAAATCATTTCAGCGATTTCAGGTGTGTTTTTACCAAGTTCTCCTATGTCTCCTGGACTTGTTCCGAGTGAGGTGGAGTTCTGAGATTGCATTTTAGCCCTTCCTCTTGTCATGTTTGATGCCAGAGGCAGAACGCTCAGTCTCCCTCTTCTTTGGCAGTTCAGCAAAGGTTGCTAGTGGCCCTAGGTTTCCTGGTGGGCAGGCCTGTCCCTCAGTGTCTGCTGAAATGCACTGCTTAGGCATGGGTCTTCCAGTAGATGGTGAAGTGTACCTAATTCTCTCAGGTGTCAGACACAAACTGATGTCAGGTGATGGCAGATGGTTTGATCCAGTGACCTCTCACAGCTCAGGGCACGTGTATGACCCAGAATCTGGTTGCACTGGTGGCCCAATCCTAGACCAGTGGTCCTGTGATCCCAGGCAAAACCCAGACACTAATTATAGGGTCACCAGTTTGTGGACCATCTGATTCTGTGTCTCCAGTCAGTTCAGACCGTGCACTGGAGCCAGGCTTGGGCCACACCAACAGTGATCACAGACTGCCTGTGTGTGTGACCCCCCCCAGGAAGTCAGGGCACAAGTGAAGCCCAGACTTGATCCGTGGTGTCAGTAGCTCATTGAGTGCCTGCACCTGTACCTACCTCAGTGCTGGGCATGTGCAGGGCAGCCCCACATCCAAACCCCTGTGAAAGCAGTTCATAGGCCTTCTGACTGAGGATCTCCTGTAAGAGCTCCTGCTTTCAGTACAAGGAAACTGGACACTGGGCATGGCTACTGTAACAGGCCACCCTCCACCCCTTACTCCATGGGTCAGGCTGCCAACGTGCCTAACTGATGGCACTGGTGGGTTGACTATCCCTGCTTCCAGAGAAAGACTAGGCCAACCAAAACCCTCACTTCACACTATACAAAGGATTAAGGGGCCCAGGGCTAAATGCAATACCTTTGTCCATGGACATCTCCATCTCCTGTCAGAAGCCTTGCATGAAGCTAGATGTCACGGGTGAGCAATTTCAGTTCCTTATAGACACAAACATGGCTTACTCTGTTTAAACTTCTTAGTCTGGAAAACTCTCCTGTAGACCTATCGTCATAAATGGCATTGAGAGGAGCCCTAGTCAGCACTTTCTTTACTCTTGCTTTGCCATGTCAATTCAGCAAGACCAATAGTTATAAAACTACAAGATCTCACTCAGTCTCCCAACCAAAAACAATATCCAATCTACAAAAAGGCCCATTAAAGCCTCCAGTCTCTCACAGACAGGTTTCTCAAACGCGGCCTTCTTCAGCTTTCCCAGGCCCCTTGCAATATTCTCATTCTCCCTGTAGTAAAACCTCCAGGAGAATATTGGATGGCGCAAAACCTCTGCCTCGTTCATGAGGCAGTAATCTCAGTCTTCCCTCTAGTGGCAGCCCCGTATACAACCCTCTCCTGAACTCCAGGAAACACAGTTGACTCTAGGTCTTAGGCCTCAAAGATATTTTCTTTTCTATTCCCCTCCATCCAGATTCCCAGTTCCTGTTTGCCTTTGAATAAGAAAATCCCATTTCAAAAGAAAGACAACAATACACTTGGACAGTTTTCCTGAAGTGCTTTAGTGATAGCTGTCACCTTTTTGCTTTAGAATTAGGAAAGGACTTAAGAAACAGAACTTAAACAGATGAACATCCTACTGTATAAAGATGAATTTGAATTTGCAGCACAATTTGGGAGCTACCCAACCACAAGACAGCCCAAATTCTCAATTTTCTACCTAAGAAAGTGTTGTGTGGAGGGTTGGAGCCCTCCCATGAAGAAACCCTCTGCTTCCCTCATTCATTTCTCCACCCAGGCAGGAATGCAAGGGGTGAAGTAAGGCTGACTCGGAACTGAACATCTCTCTGGTGTGCAATGAGAATTTCAGAATGGGAAAGTATAATAAGGCAGGAGTTTTACTGATAACATTGCCAGGGCAGGGAAGAACCGCCACACAGCAAGCAAACTGCATGGCGGTGAGCCTCCCAGCATAGTCTTTCATCTTCTTCTTACTTAGAGGGTAGAGCTAGTTTACTAAAAATAACTATTTTACCGAGTGGTACAATCAGGGTCTTCACTTTTCTGGCAAGGGGACAAGTTCAGTTGGGCATGAGTAACATTTCTTAAGCATGAGTAACATTTTTATAAAGATATAATAGGGTACCTTTTCTCTAGTACCTTTTCCCTAAGTTAGTTTCATAGCTTCTTCAGTTTTTCATAGCTGTAGTAGCCATTACCATCAGGCAGGACACCATCCAGAAGCCATTCCTTCTAAATTTTGTGAAATGCATTATCCAGGGAAGTGTGTAATGTTTTTACACTCATCACGCATCAATGAGTATGTGATGATATCAGTCACAGAGGAGCATGCAATGGTCCCAGCATCATCAGACATCTAGACCTTGTCCCGAGCTTCTGCCTATGTCCCTCTAGTCTGTCCCTACAAAGGGATATAAGGTCACAGAAAGGGCTGATATTCCTTCAGAGAGTCAAACCCTTATATATTCTTACACTTGAGGAGCAACAGATGTCTGGGGACTGAGTACGTGCTATCTACCTTCTTAAGCCTCCTGCAATAGTTTCATCCCCTCCTGGAAAAGACCAGTTTCTACCAAATTTAGATACCTAATTTGGACTAATGGCAAAGCTTTTAAATTAGGCTGTCAAGAGTCCTGAGTGTGCACCTTTAGAACAGACAGAAGTGACTGACAGATGCCCTGTAAAATACAAAGCATGCCCTCACTCGGTCTCCAGCACTAGGAGTACCTGATTTCATTATACGACCGTCCCTCCTTTATCCTCCAGAAAAGAGAGGAATTGCTTTGGATATCTTGACCCAAAAGCTGGATAATACATTCACGAAGTTTAGAAGGAAAGGCTTCTGGATGGTGTCCTTCCTCATGGTAATAGCAGCTATAGCTATGCAAACTGGAGAAGCTATGAAACTAACCTTAGGACAAAAACTACAAGTTCTGATGCCCTATAAGTTCAGTACTATTCCTGAGACAAAAGATTGCTTGTGGTTGACAAAGGAACAACTTACCAAGTTCCAGGCCATGCTTAAAGACTTGCATTACTTTTAATCGTGCCTCATTTATACCTGCAGGCTCAGAATTCAGCCACTCTTTTGAAGAGGTGATTTACCAGAACTTTATAAGCAGGCAGAACACCAGTGACCCACCCCTCCAAGACCCTGAGGAGATATGATTCATTAACTGCATTAGCTTTGGCCAAGAAAGACAATGAAAGGTCAGTTATGCAGTTCTCAGTTCACAACAGATCACTGAGGCCAAACCCCCTGCCCTAGGGACCTCTGCTCAAAAAGCAGAGCTCATAGCCCTTACTCAAGCATTGGTAGTAGCAAAAGATAAGAGGCTAAATATTTACACAGATTCCAAAGATACTTTTCTGGTGCTAGATTTGCATGCAGCCATCTAAAAAGAAAGTGGCTTGCTAGCTAATAAACAATCATCTATAAAACACAAGCAAGAAACTTTACAACTCCTGGAGGCAGTCTATCTTCCCAGGCAGGTTGCTGTCATCCATTGCAAGGAACACAAAAGAGACGTGTCTAGAGTCTCCTTGGAAGTCAAAAGGCTGATGGACCGGCAAACAGCACAGCCTTACAACCTCTCATTTCCCCATTCTTATTCCTAGTTTCTGAGGAACCATTAAAACCAGTTTATACATCCCAGGAAAATAAATAGGCCTTAGGATGAGGGGAAATTATAAGAGTTTTGTTGGTATTTGGGAAATAAACTGACCCTTTCTTAAGGGAACATGTGGAAATCTATGAAAACTTTTTATGATTCTTTTCATATGGAAAAAGATGTTACATGGGAAATGATCACTCAGATTTTCATAGGACCAAGAGTAGTGGCCATCATCTGACAGGTCCGCAAACTTGCCCATTCTGTGTCTACCATAACTTTGGTGCACTCAGACCACCTCCTTTGTTAAAACCTGTATGGACGAGAGAGCCATACCCTGGAGAAGACTAGCAATTAGGTTTTACCCACATACTACCATGAAGGGGCTTTAAAAAATATTGGTCCTAACTGACACCTTTACAGGTTAGATTGATCCTTTCTACCTATTCAGAAAAGTGAAGGTGGTCATGGTGCTCCTCAAAGAAATCAGAGTTCTTTTACTTCTCAAGTAACTTGGGAGGTGGCAAGGTGGTGAAGGCTTTAGGAGTAAAGTACCGTGTCTATTCTGCATAGAGACCTCAGTCTTTCAGAAAGGTTGAAAGAACTAATCAGGCCTTAAAGCAAACTCAGACAGAACTTCGCCAGGAAACTTCTAGATTTTGACTCTGATTATTGTCCATAACCCTCATGAAGATTCAAAACATCTCCTAAACTGGGCTAATTATGAGTCCACTTGAGAAGTTACATGAGAGGACTTTTCTATCTGCTGATATGGTAGTGGATGTAGAGATCATGACTCTTACAATAGCTTATTAATCTGGATCATCTACAACAAGCTATTTAACTATATGGCTACAAAGATTTTTCAGCCCCTGCTCAGGGGAGATCAAGTGATCACTAAAATTTGGGAAGCAGGGACTCCTGTTGACCAATTAAAACCAAAACAGAAGGGCCCTTTTTCAGCACTCCTGAGGCTGTCTTCAAAAATAAGACTCCAGTACTGTTCCAGGTAGAGACATGTAGAGTCACTAGTGACCCCTGACTCACCACAGCTTTAATGGGCACCTGTGCTGGGACTTCTTTCAGCTGGATCCGCAATGTGGGTAATCTTGCTGGGGTCCTGGATCTCAGGCTCCTGGCAGTTTATCTAATATCCCTCATTACCATGCCTTTTTACTGTGTAGGAACCATGGAAATAAAATTCCTTAAAACACTTCTTCCAAATAATAGCACAGAAAAATAACATCTCTGCTGACTCTGCCACAGTCCACCTTCTGACAGACCAGGAAATAGTCTGACCTGCTCCTTCTCATATTTGGACTCTGCATCTTCACTCTAGTAGAAAAGTTTATCCATTCACCGCTTCAGATGAAGATCTAGACAGCAGCTTGTGACTCTCTGACAAATTCCCCGAGCTTTCTTCTATTGAACAGAAGATGCGATTTTTTTAAGAGAAAAAAAGACAAAATAACAACAATAAAGACAACACAAAACAATAAAAATGATACAGAACTTCAAAACAAGATGATAGGAAATTAACAATGGCTGTTATATTGCATATTGTCTTCTGACAGGCTTTCCTTAACCTGGCCAGTTAGCTGCAATAGCTCAAGGCAGTTGGAGAGCACATAATCCCCAGTATGTACGGCCTCCAGCCCCTTTCAGCAGGAAGTAGCTGTATAAAGATAGAGACATACACTCCCTGAGTATCCCCCCAAAAATTATGGGGGTTATGTCTTTCATGGGAAAATGAGGCAGGAGATTAAGGCAGGGCAAACCAGATGAGCAACTGGGCATGGCTGGTCAGTCATGGGGACTTAGGACCCCTGTGTACAATACTAGATCCAGGATGATTTCACTTCCCAAATGCTGCAGCAGGAAACAATCAAAGTGCTATCCTCAATTCTTCATTTACATCTAGTGTGAAACCCAGTAGGCCTGTGGTAATAGGTTTTTTTTGTTTGTTTGTTTTGTTTTTTGCGGTACCAGGGATCGAACTCAGGACCTTCTGCTTGCCAGGCAGACACTTATTCCACTGAGCTATATCCCCAGACCAACCTGTGGCAATAGGATACTTTGGATCTGATATCAGGCCAAGTGAATTTCTGATAGGCCAACCATCCCAAATGCCCTGTTTGCAAGCAAAGGAAGCAGTCTCAGAAGGGGAGACACAAGAGAGCCCCACAAATGACCTTGAAGCTGTTGTGAGCCTTTTTCAGTGGCCACTCTCTACAGAGAGTAATTCTCAGTTTTCAATCGATGTAAATCCTCACTATCTTTTTCATGTGTCTTGTCCAATTCTTTCTTCAGGATGTCAACAGCCTGAAAAATACTTCCTCCTCGCCCAAAAAGCCAATGACAATAGCACGTAGTAAAGGAGGCTTCAGAATGTAAATATCTGGACAATTGTTTTGGGCCTGTGCCTGGGGACAATGACAGCCTGATATTTTGACAAACTTTCTTGATCTCTTAATATTTTCTCTGAGCTTCATGCAAAATTCTTTAGTGAGGCTTCTGGCTGTTTCATTGGAGGGTATGGGGCAGGGATGAAACAGGAAGCAATGGAATTTCAGGTTTCCATAGCTTTAGGCAACCCTGATGTATCCTGCCTACTGTCCATCCAGTATGGGTGCCTCACCTTCTGGGTGAAGGTAGCCACACATTCTAGACAAGCTCCAATTGCCCCAAGGGCTCATGGTATTTGATGAGTTTCAGGTGTAACAACCATGGACATCCTAGGGCACATTTCTCTTTCTCTCTCTCTTATTTTTTTTTCAAATATGGAGCCCACTTTTGTTCCAAGGATTGCTACTGCAGTAATTCTCTCTTTACATGGAAATGCTTTCAGTGTCTTAAAGAGGGAGTAAAATACAGTTCACAATCTCCAGCAGGTGATACAGCTATATAAGACGTGTAGTTGCAAAGCAGTTGCTGTAGTATGAGTGACATTTGAAAATAGGCCTCATCAGGGGAGTCTCCACTGGTGCATCACATTCGTCTGGTAACAATCTGCCTGGAATTGTGAAGTGTCCCACTTGGTATAATAGGCCTCAGTTTTCATTTGGCTATGTTCCACTATGGCCCCAAAGGTTTCCTCCGAAAGGCACATCTGAAAGTACTGTAGTAAGTGTTTGGAGGCAGATGTTTGACTGAACAATGAAACCAATGTTCTGTATCAAACACTGGATCCCAGATGGAGTTCAAGGACATGAAAAAGTTTCTCACACTCTATCTTCTTAGTTTTTTTACCTTAAAAGAAATAATACAAATACACTTGATAGTTTCAGCATTTTGAGTTGGGAGAAAAATGGCCTAAGTACGTCACTCTACTTTTAATTTCCTGATTCAAGTGAAAGGCAGGGTATTAGGGTAAATTTGCATATCTTAAATACTTAATTATAAAAGGAAGTATGAAAAAGCCAGACAAGAATCTAGACTTTCCCCTTCATGGACAGGGAGTTGGGATGGACAGTTGCTAAACAGCAAAATTCTTACTTGGACCAGTCATAACATTTATGTGACTGGTTGTTTTTCTGCATGGGAAATTTTAGTCCTGAGGCGTTTTCTCCTAACCTAAAAGACAAATTACCTTAGTCTGAATTCTCCAAATACCACGCCAAAGCAGGAGCTTATGTGCCAGTACTTTATCACAGAGTGAAATCCTGGAGAAGGAGTGAGCAATAGTGTAAGATAGGGAGGGCATCTACATGACAGGCCTGGTGTCAGCCCCAAAGGATTGCTCAATCTCTAAGAGAAGTGAGAACAATTAATTTATGATCCCTTAAACTTCCCAGTCCCGTTCATCAGCTGACGGTGGCTGTACATAGGTGGGCACTGAGTGGTTTCATACCTCATGAGCAACAACGAAGTTGGGGACCAAGCTGAGAGCAAGTGGCCAGTTACTGGAGACTCTGGAGCCAGTCATTGCAGTGGGGGTGAAAAGGAGCCAGTTGTGAGGATCCCCCAGACAGATGAAGCTGAGAGCCTCAGTGCCACAAAGAGGGGCATAAGGGACAAGCCATTTAAGCCTCCCTTTCCCCCGAATATGAAAGTATTCTGTTTTATTGTAACACTGCTATGTTACTTGTAGGAGACTGTGAGTGAGAAAAGATTTTAAGAAGGTGAAACGCATGCCTAATTCCCATCCCCCAGAGATAGTCATATATTTGATATGCACTGAATATTTTAATTTTAATATACTTAAATGATTTAAATGTTTTCAAATAATATAGCACAGGCATGTTCCATAAAATAAATACAAATAAGTATAGCTTTCTGCCATCATTTTAATGACTAAATGTATTGCATTTATAGCTGCAAGGCAAATTTGCTAACCTACACCCTATTAGTATGCATGTGAGTTATTTTCATTTTTGATATTAAAACAGTGTGATGGGGTATGCACGGGCCTTACCTCTAGTGTTCTGTTATCATGCCTTTCTACCCTGATGCTCCCTGGTCTTGAGGGTTTTCACTACAAACCCTAGGGTAGAGGATTAGTTAGCACCCAAATGAGTCAACGTTGAATCATGGGTACAGTCATGGGGTTTTGCTGGGCATCACTGCTACTTCCACAGGAGCAGCAGTTAAACTGTGGTGTCAACTTGAATGAGAAATGCCTATTTTATTGGCATAACACAGTTCTGGGTGTGGCTGTGTGACTCACTTACTGAAAGCGGAAGACCCACCCTGGGTGTAAAGCTGGTAGTTTCAGTGGGATAAAAAAGAAAGAAGACAGTCTCACCTCTACTTCTGTGGAGGAGCTCCAGTCTTAACCATCATTTTGGACATCTGCCTCGAGGCATCCAGTGCAGACCCTTCGGCTTCCTGACAGGGACTCACAGAGTGAGTCCACACCGCACTCTGCAGTGAGCTCCAGGCCTTCAACTTTTGAAGGATCCTCCAGCTCCCCAGCTTACATAGATCCTTTTTGAAGTCTTCCACTCTTACTCTGCAGGTGGCCATTGTAAGATTATCTTGTAAATCCTATATATGTATTAGATTGAATCTCTTCCTCTAGTGAATCCTACCTGACCAGAATCCATGTGACCGGGGAGCCCATCTATGAGATCCCTGTTCAGCTGACTATGGCTTTGGAGACATTTGTGTCTCAATCCTAGCACTAAAGACAGTGCCCTCGCTGTGCTCCATGAATGCTTGCTGAATGAATGAATGAATAGTAGGGGTGAATCCAGGCTCTCTGCCTCACCTGTGAGATTCTCGTATCTGTGTATATCTGCTACAAATTTGCTTCAGATTCTAGTGGTTTTCCCTTGCCTGAGGCAGAGTGGGACTTGACCTCATACCACAGGGCTTCTTCATTCCCTGTCTTATTCATATCTTTTAATTTTGTCATCTTTTCCCCTTTCCTCTTTGGCTTGGACCAACCCACCAATGAGGTAGAGACAGTATACACTATTAAGAATGGAAATCCCTCTTCCAGGAAGGATTCAATGACCAGGGGTAGAAAGTTCAGTCAGTGTCAGCCTTTGTGGATGACCCACAGTGTCTGCCTCAGCTGTGGAAACCTGAATAAGGCCTGAGCATTTATTTCAGAAACAGAAAGCCCCAGAGTTCATTTTCTGACAATTCCAAAGGGCAACATTTATTCCAGAGCACCCTGCTGGGGGGGGGCTTATGTCAATTTCTCTCTCTGCCTAACCCTACTTCCTACACTTCCTGTCATGTGCATTGAGCCCCAAAAAGCCTCTGCTTTGTGTGCTTGTGGTATGGAGAGCTGAGCTCAGGGCCTTCCCCCTAAGCTACATGCCCAGCCTTTTCTTTTCCTTTTCTTTTGTTTTCCTTTCTAACTTTTGATACAGTGTCTTAAATTGCTAAACTGTCCAGGATAGGCTCAAATTGGCAACTCTTCTACCTCAGCCTTCCAGAGGGCTGGGTTGCAGGTGTGCACCACCACCCGGCCCAGCTCTTACTAAGCATACTGTATGCTGAGCACCATCCCAGTGTCTGCTTCTAGAAAACTCCCCCTGTAACCGTCACCTTACAATATCATAGACTCAGTATCTATGTTTCAGTGAGTTGGATAAATTGGGCCATTTAAGAATGTACCATTTATATACCCCACCCTTGGCCCTTCCTAGCTAAAAGGACACATTTCACAATCTATTCCAGAAGGAGTGGAGTCAGTGACATCAATAAATTTCTAATTCATGTTGACAAAAATCTCTGAAAAGATGTTTGTGGCTGGAGAAGTCCTGGCAAGAAAATGTTGAAATTTCTGCTCTTCTGTGGGCAAAGCAGTACCTTTGGAGCATTACTATCCATGTCTCATCATTTATATGCAAAGATCGAACATATTCAAGGGCCAGGACTTGTAGGCGCCTCTAGGTTCAGCATTTTCCATTCATAGAGCTCCTGGGCCCTCATTCTTCCCTCTCAGTTACTTACCTCTGCCCCGGCTTCTGTGTTTATCTGATTATATGGGAGACACAGAACCTCGTCGTCCTTTTCTTTCCCTTTTTCGAGGATGGCCCCATTTAACATTACAGTAGCTTGCAGAGGAGGAGAGAGTTTTGTGAAGGAACTTGCGGTGACAGGCAGTGATAGCACCTCTTTCTTGCTGGTCTCTAATTTTGTTACTCGAAACATTGAGCAGCACAGGATGACATCATAGGAGGCTGCTCTGTGCAGCACTGCAATGGACCTGTGAATGAGACACAGAATACGTGGAGTATGCTGGTGTACATGCATTGCTACACACCCTCCTTGGGAATTCACCCTTCCTCCCGTTAAACTGTGAGTGGATCCTCTTTGCCAGTGTTTTCTCCCCACAGAAAGAATATATTCTTCTCTAGAGGAAAATGGGAAAGGTGATTGGAGATTAAGCATCTTTTGGAAATAGCTCCTCTCAGTTTCCATGTTATCTGACCCAGAGAAAGGGTACATGATGCAGGGCACTGATAAGAAGTTCTGTTTGCTCCATACTGCAGTTCAGCACTGATGCACTTTACTTCCAGGACTGGAAATTCCTTCTGTGTCTTCCCCTAGTGGTTGACTTATTTTACAGAATTAGAGAACTGGTTGACTTATTTTATAGAATTAGAACTGGTTAAGAGAAAGTAGACTTAATCCAACCAATTACTTAGAAATTAGACCAAAGAAATCCATAGGAAGTTAATGTCCAAGCAAACTCAAGTAGACACAGCAGAAACAGGACTTACAACTGTCCATGCACTTCTCTACATTTCCTATACAATCTCCCAGTTAAGATGAGCATGTTCCAGCCAAGAGACTATGAGCAGGAGTCTTGTATGGCCCTACTGGACTCAGGCCCTTGAGACCTAGTGATTTCCACCATAATTTCTCTTTTCTAACTGCAGTTTATTTCATGACCACAGGTTGAAAGTGGTGAAGCAACAAAAATGGGTAGAGATTGCTCCATGCACAGTGGACATCTTTCCCTTCCTGTCCTCTTTGGCTCCCAGCACCTCCACGGGCTTTGTCTTCTTCCTACCCTTCCTGGCATTGCATTTTTCCTCGAGAAAGAGGCTAAGAGTATCACTTGGTGGAAAGATATGCATAATATGAAACCCAGGGACATAACCATTCTGGAGTCTCAGTCAGGAAATGATTTTATCTATGTTGTCTGTCTCTGAATGGCCATGATGTTATAGACCAAATCTAGAATGCATTTTAATGCTATTTCCACAACTAGTCCTTTAACTTTAATATAATGCCTTTAATTAGAACTCATATAATTTTAATTTATCTCCAGGGGATTGCCTACCTTGTCAGATTTCACATATACTTAGTTTATTCTCCGTGTTGCTTATTTTTCTCGTGCTGCTGGGACAAAATAGCTGACACCCAGAATGAAGGAAGGAAAGGTTTATTTAGTTCACAGTTTGGGGAGGATTCAGTCCATACTTGGCTGGCTCCAGTGCAGAGTGGCACCTGGCAGCGGGCAAAAATTCATGGTGGAAGAAAATACCAAGAGCAGAAAGAAACTGCAGAGAGCAAGCCTCTTTCCCTCCTTACGTTGCATGCAGGCTGTGCGTTCTAGAGCGGGTGCGGCACTCACACCCATAATCCCAGCACTGGGCTGAGTCAAACAAAAATTCTAGAAGACCCCACATGACTGCATGAGACTTTGGGGGAACATCTACAATAATCCGTAACTTTCTCCATTTAAAAAAAAGCTAATTATAGGGAAAAAATAGTTGTAGGAAATTTTATACTTCAATAAATTTAAGAACAAATTATTTACATTTGGTTTTTTCAAGCGAATCAAACTTCATTTCCATTCTATGATGTTTATAATAACTGAGAAAATTCTTAGTCTTTTCTACATCAAGATTAAAATGAACATAAAATGAAGTGTTTTATTATATAACTCTCCTCTAGAAAATTATATTTTATTCCTTTGACTGTGAAAAATTAGCTTTCTATACTCTTCTGCCCATATCCCAGACTGAGATTCTGCCATAGCCTAGCAGAAGTGGAAATCTTCAAATGTGATGTTTGAACAAATAGATGCTTTGCTGCCCAGCTGTAGATTTTTCAGTTTTACATAAAAATGGATCTAAGTCCTAGCTCTGTTTCCAACCTGGAATTCCCTCATGCTGCCTGGTGCATTCTTCTGGCTGCAACTGCAGCTGCAACTGCTGACCCCACGATGAGAACATCAGGACTCCAAGGACACTATGTGTCCTGGAGGCACTGGGGACCCTGCCCGGCCTGGCTCCTGATGCTGTCCGCAGAGGTCCTTGTTCCCTACTCTCACTCCCCCTCCAGCTCCCTTTCCAGATGTCCGTGTATTACTCCTGGCCAGCTCCTTGTTATTATTGCTTTTAGGGCCTTGTAAAAAGAAGGAGTGGGCATATGTGCAATTCAAACCTTATGCTTTTGAATTTTCAAGCTGTGAACTTTAGACTTTTGGTGATTCTTCTTGTTCAAATGTAGCTTTTGGTCCTTGTAGCAAAGAAAAAAAAAGTCTACAAAAATGTTTGGCCATCGAATATTGCAAAATAACATATTGTTGATGATTTAAATGTAATGGAACCAGAAACATATGGATTGCATTTCCTTTTACATAGGCGGCTCTTTGAAATGAAGGGAGTGTGTGAGTATTTGGAAATATCCAGCTTGGCCCTGGTCGATATTAAAGTCTTTGAAAGGTGCAAGAGAAAACTAGGCTTGCTTTCAAGCTACTCCATCCTTGGGCAGTAAGGGACGCTCTGCTTGACTGGCATGATGGAGACTGCTGCCATCCAAAGACATTATTGAGTCATGACTGAGCACTCAAGCTCATGAAATACTTACAAATAAATGGTTCATGAATGCAGGGGAGGAATTAGAAGTTGGGAGTAATGGAAGTATTAGACAGCTGAAGTCCTGTAAAATAGCAGCTACTAGCTCAGTCTGTTACTGGATTTTTTAAAAATACACTTTATTTTTCACAGTTTTAGTTTACAGGAAATTTGAGCAGAATTTGTAATGATTTCCTGAATATCCTATACACATTCACAACCTCCCCCACTGTCAATGTCCCCACCAGAGTGACACATTGGTCACAACCGATGAACCTACACTTACTCAGCGTTATTGCCCAAAGTGCATTTTTCCACTGGGTCCATGCTTGCTGTTGTGTATTCTGCAGCTTTCGGTGAATGTAGAATGACATGTACTCACCATGATAGTGATGTACAGAAAAGTTTCACTACCTGAACCATCCTCTGAGCTCCACCAATGTATCTGCCACCTGTGAAATAAGTAGACGATGCAAGAAGTAACTGGCTTATTTTGCTGGTGTTCCTTTTCTCTGTCCCCTTGCTGCCTCCCCTGTAGACACAAGTGGTTCACCTCACATTGTCTACCCCTCCGCAGCCAATGGAAACCGTGATCTTATTACCATCTCCATTGTTTTGGCTTTTTCAGAATGTCATGTAGTTGGAATAACATAGTATGGAACCTTTTCAAATCCAGTCCAGTCTTTGTAACAGAAAGCATTGGTCTCAAGTCCTGCTGAAGTGACGTTTGGTTCATTCTTTTGCTTTTTTCTGGGCCTGTTTCTTCATCTGCATGTTCCTGACCCTGAAAAGGTCATTATTCTGCAGATTTATTTTATTCCTCAATGGAGAGAAATGTGATTTTTGACAGGGAGCACAATTATCTATAGTATGAGAATAATTTTTTGTATTCCAACCCACTCTGACATAGATGTGTGTTTCCAAAGTTTAAAAAACATGTAGAGTGGTCTGTGGTCTGATTTAATAGCATCTAAAAATCATCAAGTGGGTCTGATCATTTTCTCTTTGGGCATCTTCAGTTATTGGCTTTCCTTGAATTTTTGTCAAAAGAAGGGAAAGAAAAAAAAAAGCGAAGCCAGAAATGCCAGAAAAGCAAAGGATGAAGTCGTCCAATAGGTGTGATACTGTGCCATAAGTACTGATATCTTAGAATTGACAAGAACAATCTTGTCGAGCATGCAAGGTCATAAAAAGCAAACTTGCATGTGTGCTGAGGCAGATGGGCCAGAGGTGGTTCAAGGTTGATGCTATTTACGTTCTTCCTTCCTTGAACATGTGGCATAGTGGAGAAAGCAAGCATCCCAATTTGAAATCACTATAAGAACAATTGAGAACTGTTGATGTACAGGACAGCAAAGGGTGTGATTTGGGAAATGTGGGCACCATTATGAACCAGCCAGGACAAGCAATCAACACACAAAATTCAAGGAAAAAAACTCATTGTGACATTAAATTATGAATAAACAGCCATCCAGCCCTCTGAGGAAAATGAAGTTTTCTTCTGCTTTAAGTTTCTGTGGTGTTGGAAGCCTCTTTGAAATCCTGTCTGATGTGTTTTTTCTGTCATTCTAAAACAAGCTAATGTTCCCTAGGAAGCAGGACTATAGCTTTTTGTCTGTAAGAACATCCTCAGATCCTTTGTTTCCTAGTGACTATAGTAATCCACATGGATTTTTTGCAGTTACTGTGGAGTCTACTTGTGGTACAAGTGGGTAAACAATATTTACCCAGCGCCTCTTGCCCCTCGGCCTTCGCTGTTCCCCATGCTGCCCTCTCCTATGGACCAGGGGGGCTGCCTCAGAGCTGTCTGGACTCATTCCATACTTCCTTCATCTTCACAAAAACTGCTATATCCTGTGGATTGAAAACAAAAACAAAAAGCTTTACATGTCCTATAATTCACCCCTTAAACATATATAATCTAATGGTCTTTAGTGCGCTTGGAGCGATGTGCAAATATCACTATTGGTAATTCTAGAATATTTTTATCACCTCGAAAATACATTCTGAAGAACTATCAAAGCTGAATGAAGAAGATATAAAAATCCTGAATAACCCTATATCAGCAAGTGAAATTGAAAATGTAATAAAAACTTGCCAATGAAGAAAAGTCCAGGTCCTGATGGATTTATCCTGATGGAAAATGTAATAAAAACTTCTCAATGAAGAAAGCCCCAGGTCCTGATGGATTTACAGCTGAATTCTACAAGAAATTTAGAAAAGATTTAATGCCAATACTTCTTGAACTCTTTAAGGAAATTGAAAAGGAAGGAATTCTCCCCAACTCATTCCTGGAGGCAAATGTTATGCTGATACCAAAACTGGAGAAAGACCCAACCAAAAAAGAGAACTACAGGCCAACCTCCCTAATGAATATAGGTGCAAAAGTTTTCAATAAAATACTAGCAAACAGAATGCAACACAATCATTAAGAAAATTATACACCATGACCAAGTGGGATTCATCCCAGGAATGCAGGATTGGTTCAATATATGCAAATCAATTAATGTAATACACCACATCAATAGAGCCAAAGACAGAAATCACATGATCATCTCAACTAATGCAGAAAAAGCTTTTCATATAGTCCAACACTTATTCATGATAAAAACCTTACAGAAAATTGGCATAGATGGACTTTACCTCAATCTGATAAAAACCATCTATGACAAACCAACAGCTAACGTTATTCTAAATTATCAAAAACTGAAAGCTTTCCCTTTAAAGTCAGGAACAAGCTGGATGGGAAGATGGCGACCAGGTGAGCAGCAAGGGAGCGATCCTCCTTAATAAACACCACCAGCTCGAGACAGACTTGGTGAGCGTGAATGCCGGGACCTCGGCTGGGAAGTTCAAACTGGGCGTATTTCTCTGAGATGCCGGGGGAGATGTGGTAGGGCGGACCAGGCTACCGAGGCGAGACGTGGGAAAGCCCCAGATGCTGGGAACCAGGGACGATCCGCGCGGGGAGGAA
>PVLD010030180.1:0-17160 GCA_004027595.1 Dinomys branickii
GCTTTCCCACGTCTCGCCCCGGCAGGCTGGTCCGCCCTACCACATCTCCCCCGGCATCTCAGAGAAATACGCCCAGTCTAAACTTCTCAGCCGAGGTCCCGGCATTCACGCTCGCCAAGTCTGTCTCGAGCTGGTGGTGTTTATTAAGGAGGTTCGCTCCCTTGCTGCTCACCTGGTCGCCATCTTCCCCGGAACCTCTTATTAATGAATTCTTATTTAAAGTTTCATTTCTGATTTCAAGTTAAAAGATTTATTTGTGATTAATGAAGTTTCATTCAGATTTATGAATGTAACACTGCAAAGAGCCATTAAATGCCCTAGTCTTGTGTATATTTTGACATCATTATTTATGGCACTCTCTGAAAAGTGTGTCTTCAGTTGTGTGACTACAACTCAGAAAAAATAGATTCCTGCTATGTTAGGTTATGGTAGATGCTGGACACATGCAAGAAGAACTGAGTAATTCTTTCATAATACTATTTTCTCATGAAATGTCTTCATCATGTAGGAATAACTAAATTTTCTTGTTCTTCTCTTCACATTACTACAGAGATTAGTCGTCTTTGAGGGACAGAAGAGACAGTGAGAGAGACAAACTGACAAGCACACAGGTCGGCAGACTCCTAGGAATGGAAAGTTTCTGTTGCAGTCCTTGCTTTACTTACTCATAGATGAGAACAATGCCCTAAATCACAGTGTGTCCTGTTTCTTCTTGATGTTACTTCCTATCACTACATCCTTATGTCTTATAAACTGGCAGAAGTTTATTTCCCAATGTTTTAAGATTTCTAGTTCTTACTGACTCCAAGTATGGCTATTGACAAAGGAAACGTGATTATCTAGACAAGGTACTATGGTTCATTGTAAAAAGAAAAAATAAAGGAAATACAGGTGGGAGACACAGGACCAGCATTTTAGCCATGGATACATAGATTAGTATTTACGTGTTACTGGAAAATTCAAACTTCCTGTCCTCTGTTTTGTCATCTCTATAATAAAGAAGTAAATGAGAATGTCTTTATAGGGTATCTGAAGTTTATTATTTATTGTGAAATGTGGGTAGGTGTATATTTCAAACTTCCTAAGTTAGTGAGAAAAACCAGATAACTGTGATTTATTCTGATATTAGATTCATTGTGTCAAACAGACAGATCAAAGTGAATTCAGCAGTAAGAGCATGAGGAAAATATTAGGCTGCCTTTCTGAAATGTCATTATATGAATGTAATGTACAAAGTTAATTTGTTGAAAAATTTCTGACCTTCAATCTTAAATACAGTCCTTTGTTATTAGTGTGACCTTTTATAAGACTGCAATGTTCCAATTTTAGTGTATGTGCTGCCAAAGCGAGCGCAAAACTACAGTGTTCCAAGACAGCTAAAATTTTTGAGATTTATGTAAAATATCCATAAATATTTTATCTCATTATCTTATTTTTCAAATGTTAAATATTACATTTGTGAACTTAGGCTATAATTTATTAATAGCATTCTTAAGAAAAATTTTAAATAGTGCTGTATTTTAAATTTTTAGAGATGTATGGTATCATGTAAAATAAATATCTAGCTTCTGAAGGAGAATGTGACTCACTGTAAGGCATCTCTTGATTATTTTCCTCTTCAGGACTTTCACATTCAGGCCAACGGAAGCCATGATCCTGCCAGATAGAAACAAAGATGGAACCACATTCATCCTTGGGGGCTTCTCAGATGTTCCCGAACTGCACGTACTGCTCTTTGTGATTTTTCTGATCGTCTACACGGTCACTGTGGCGGGGAATGTTGGGATGATTGTGATAATCAAAATGACCCCCAAACCGCACACCCCCATGTACTTTTTCCTCAGCCGCCTCTCCTGTGTGGATTTCTGCCACTCCTCCACCACTGCTCCCAAGATGCTGGTGAACCTAGTCTTAAAGGACAAAACAATTTCCTTTTCAGGGTGTATGTTGCAATTCTTTTTCTTTAGCATTTTTGTGGTAACAGAAGCCTTTTTATTAGCAGTGATGGCCTATGACCGCTGTGTGGCCATCTGTGACCCTCTTCTCTACACAGTCGCCATGTCAGAGAAACTGTCTTGTGCTGGTGGTGGGGTCCTATTCGTGGGGCGTAGCTTGTTCCTTGGCACTCATGGGCTCTGCATTGCGTTTATCTTTTCGTGGTTCCAACACAGTCGATCACATTTTCTGTGAGCTGTCCTCACTACTCTCCCTGTCTTGCTCAGATACTCACATCAACCAGTTACTCGTACTCACTTTTTCCACATTTAATGCAGTTGGCACCCTCCTCATTATTCTCTTGTCCTATTTGTTCATTGTTCTCACCATCCTCAAGATGTGCTCGGCCAGCGGGCGCCGCAAGGCTTTCTCCACCTGCGCCTCCCACCTCACAGCCATGGCCATCTTTTATGGCACCATCCTGTTCCTCTACTGTGTGCCCAGCTCCAGGAACTCCAGGCACACGGTCAGAGTGAGCTCTGTGCTTTACACGGTGGTGATCCCCATGCTGAACCCCCTGATCTACAGTCTGAGAAATAAGGATGTAAAGGACACAGTTCGCAAATTAATGAGCTTTAAAATGTTTTCTTTTTGAATATCATATTATTATGCATTCTTTCTAATTTGTGAGTAAAGTGTGTTCATGAGTTAATTTTAAAGATAACTTCTAAATAATAATTGAAGAATGATATTTTAATTGAAGAGTTAATATTTAATTGAAGAGTAATAACTCTCATTTCAGGAGACCAATCATGTTCTATTATTAAGAAATAGCAACATAGATATTTCACTTACAAGTTTGTAAAAACATAGCTTAGCATTTCACTGTATAGATTAAAAGATAACGTTTTCTCTGTGTTACTTTGAACAACTCAATAAATTTTATTTCCATCATACTATATTACATGCTTGTTGGATACCCTTGGCTCTAAATAAACATAGAAATGATTCTCCTAAAGTAAAAATTAACAGTTAACATAAGGCATAGTAATTGTTTTCAATAATGTAAAAGCCAGTGTTGATGGTATTTCCATGAACTAGCTTACCATTGCTAAGTCAGAAGATGATAACCATTATAGAGATAGTCTAAAAAGGGAATTGAGAAATCTACTGAGGGTTTGTAAAAGGATGTCAGTATCAAATACATAATAGGTAAACATGGTTTTAGCAAAAAGAATGGGCAGAATTTTAAACATTCTTTTCAGTTTACAAAGAGATCCATCAAGAAAAACAAACAGTACACATAAAAGCTGGTAGTTATGAATATAAGACTGAATAAGAGATCCAAGAAAAATTTTATTGAATTTATGGAATTAAACTATGTATGTATATATGTGTACATGTGTTATGGAATATGTGTTACTTGGCATGGAATTTTACTAAAATGTGGTCTCTATCTTTGAGGTGCTTTGTATTTGTTTCTTTCATGGCCCTGAAATTAAACATTCAAAATGCTGAGTTACATTTGCCCCCTTTTATTTTGAGACAAAATCTCTCTAAGTTACACATCCTAGCCTAGAACTTGTGATTCTCCTATTTTCCCCTCTGAATGGCTGGGGATACAAGCATCCGTCACCATAGTCAGCTTCCAATGTGTTTTAAGGAAGCTTCTGTGTGATTTTATGATAATCTGTGATCAAACTCACCATAAGTTTCAAAGTGAGAGATTGGGTCTCTAAAATATAATCTTGCATGCAAAATCAGCCGGGTTTTGGTCTTGTTCGGGTGTATTTCCTGTCTATTGCCCTTTCTCTTCCCTTTGGAATGCAGATATTTACCTCGTAGCACTGTCAGAAATGTTTAACCTTATTTTGATTGTAACAGGTGATCATGACTGAGAGTTGCCTTGCATCTCAGAGAAGAACTTGGTCTTGGACTTTTCAGCAGTGCTAAGAATTGTTAAATTTGGTGACACCTAGAGATGGTGTCTTGGTTACTTTTCTCTCATTGCTGAGATAAAATACGTACTGCCCAAAATGAAGGAAGGAATGGTTTATTTTGCTTATAGTATATGAAGATTTCAGTCCACACTTGGCTGGCTACAAGGCAGAGTGACTCATGGCAGAGAGCTACAGTTCATTGTGGTGGATCATAGCAAAAGCAGCAAGAGCAAAACGGAGGAATGGCGGCAAGCAGCCTCTTTCTCTCCCTTACACTAAATGCAAACTACCTGCCCCTGGACATGTATAGTCCTCACACCGATAATCCCATAATTAGATCATGGATCAATCACAAATCCTAAAAGCCCGTCCCATGACTACATGAGGATTTGGGGGGACATGCAGACACAAACCATAATAGTTGGGAGGATGGATTTTTCCTTATGATATGAACACGAGTTTTTTGGTGATGGGGACATGGTTGTCACTATTTAGATCTAGAAGGAGCCCTAAGTCCTCATGTGTGCTGGGGTGAGGCTTTTGGAAGGAGCCTGGGTCCATGAATCACTCTAGTTATCAGTGGCTTCATCCATACCCACTGAGAGTTCACAGCGGAACGTGGTGTCGGGAGGTGGGATCTGGATGGAAGAAGTGCGTCACTTTGGGACTATCCTGGAAATGAACATCTTAGTCCTCAGCTCCTCCTTTTCCTCTCTGCTTCTTGACTGCTAGGAGATGAGCAGCATTCCTCTGCCACCTCCTTTCACTCTAACTTTTCTGCTTTGTACTCAGTAGTGCATGGAAGAAAAATTTAAAGCAAAATAAAATTTTCCTTCTTCATATTGTGTGTGTTGAATATTTTGTCCAACATGGAAAGTGATTAAGATGCAGTGGAACAGATAAATTTCTGTGTACTTTCTACACTAAGGGAAAAAATCTGCTGTGAACCATTTTACATGGGCACATTAGAGTATTTTGTATGGGTACATTATTTTGAAATTATGATCATTGTTAGAATGTTTCTTCCATAAACATTATTAGATAAAATATTAATTAAGGAATCACTCTATATAGAAAAATACAAAACATGATAAAGATTATTTTAGGTATTGAATTCCTGATAAGGGAATGGTCTTTCTATTGTATGAGTTTATGCTTCTCTGCGTATTTGTAATTTTATGTTTCATGACATATCTGGAATTTACACAATTACTTACTGTCTTTGAATTTAAGTGGTGATGCATAATATTAAATTAAGCTAATATCTTGGTTATTTTTCTCTTGTTGCTTGCACGAAATACTCAACACCCAAGTTAAAGAAGGAAAGATTTATTTAGCTCACAGTTTGTGGAGGTTTCAGTCCATAACCAGCTGGCTCCCAGGTAGGGTGGCCTGGCACAGGAGCAACACTTCAAGCCAGCAGAAGACAACAAAAGCAGTAGGGGCAAAAAGGGGGGGGTGGTTGAGTAAGCCTCTTTACCTCCCTTGTGTTGTGTGGAGGCTCTCCACCCTAGAGTGGGTTCTTTACACCTACATCATATTAATGCCCTCCTCTTGTACAGGCTCAGAATGTCTACAAATTGAGGGCCCTGGCCCCCTGATGAGTTCCTTAAATTTCTAAACTTGTCAAGATGACACCATGTATCAGCTGTTACAGCTAGTGATGGACAATGTCTATTTCCTTTTCTTTAGTCTTGTGTGGAGAAAGGTTGTTCACATTTTTGTGGTATACATGTTCAGATTTTATCTGAATAACCCAGGAGCAACACATTTCAGTAATAGGAACAAAGCTGTAAAAACAACTGTTGACAGAATTCAGGCCACCCTTTACTGTGTCAGGGACTTGTCACCACATCCTGGCAAGCAGTCTCACATTCATTGTCAGCTTGCTTCACTTCAGGTTCCTGATGGCAGGTGCTATTCCCTCTACACCTCACATGGCTTATGGTAGTGCTCTATATTTTGATGATGGTTCTTTCAATTAGTACTGAAAACATATGTCCCAAAGTATTTAATTTAGCATCTATGTTCTATAATAGATTTAAATGGTAAAGAGTTTTTTCTATTCCATAATTAATTAATTGAAAATATATAACTGTGGGTAGTTCCAATACTTAAATTTTCAACTTTCCTTGTCTAGGATACATTGCAATTTCATTTGCCATATGGGATATTATAGTTTAATTTATTATATTCATATTTTCTTATTTCATATTCCCATATATTTATTATATTCATATTTCTTCTCCTTAACAAAGGATGTTGGGGTATTTCTTCTTGAAATAGCAAGTTTTAATTGTTTAGCTTTTTGGTTTAAGTCTAACTTGCAATATATAATTTTATTACTCATTAAAATACACATCAAATTAATAAAACATAACTAAATAAAATTTTTAAATGTTGCTATAGTTATTTGTGGGAAACATAGGTTTGGGTTTTCACTTCAATTAATTTACATATTCATAGTAAAATGTCATGTGATGCTAAAAGGCAAGAGGATCCAGCATCAACATTATTTCAGCTTTTTGCCATCACACTAATGAGAATATCTGGTTAAAGATAAGGGAAAGAAGATATTTTGTATGAAATTATGTTACAATATTGATAACAGTCAACATTTTAAACTCTAATCATCTTATGTGTCAACCTGCCATATTTAGCTTTCATCAAAATTTTAAAGATAATACATGAAAACTTAGATTGATTTCATTTTTCTTGAAAGTCAAGAGTACTGAGATCATGTCTATCACTAGCATTTTCCAACCAATGCAGTAAACAAGAAACAATGCTTTACACAATCTCCACTGCTCTATTTCAATGTCCCTTTGTGCTCTTCTGATCAAATTGTGGGCTCAATTCCCCACCCTTTGAGTGCCAAGTGTTTATCACTTCTGTTTCCTTACAGAATGCAGCTGAAGTGGAATTTGACTTAATCCTGAAAAGATGCCCTGTGAATAATCACTGATGAGTGCATTAGTCCCTTCATTTGCACGATGTGGTCAAATGTAAGCCAAATAAGCCAAGAGCTGCCTTGTCCAGGTCAGATCACTCTTTGCCTCTCCAGCTGACCCTGAGAAAAACATTTGGTTGCTTTTAACAAAGGATGCTGGGGTAATTTTGTATGCAGTCATTAGAACCATTCACTTTAAAAAACTCTGGGGCCATTACCACAAGTCTTACCATGTACTGTGTAATCATATCTATCTTTCCTCCACTTACAGGTGCAGTGCTCACAATAATAAAATTAAAAGTTTAGAAAAATTAACATCCCAATTTAACCACATGAACACACTATTTTGCAGTTATGCCACTATTATCTGCACTCAAACCTACATTAACAAGAGTTTCAATTTACAGTAACATCCCTGGACCTGGGGGATATTATACAAACTACATACATGCATAGAGTATGAAGCAAGCATGATATTTAATAAAAATTTAGCAAGTTTCACCTTTATGTTATCTAATTTAAGCTTAGTGACAATGAAATATATGGCAATCCAAGTTTTTGAAAATAATCAACTTTGAGAAAAACACATCTTTCGTGATAACGTAAGTAGGAAAACCCTAAAGCTCTCCTGTGAGAAGGCTGACTCTACGCCGTCAGCGCCTCGGCCAGTGGGGTCTTTATTGATGGTCTCTAAGCTTTGTTATCAAGAATCTCTTCTGACTTTGTGGTGATTACTTGAAGGGTCACTAAGAGCACAATGCAAAGGAATTAAGGTAATATCTTCACTGATCTATTTTATACCCGAGTATATGTGGGTGCAGTACCCGTCTAATGTCATTCTCTTCCAGAAGAAGGAATGCACATATGCCAGAGAAATCAAGAGGTCATACACGGTATTGCCTTGGTAGAAGCAGACTCCAGTCTTCCTGTTTTAGGTTTTGTACACTGATTTTTGTTTTTGTCATTAGGAAAATTCACACATCTGATCAGACAAGAGAAATCTTTTCAATAAGAATAATTCAATAAAAAGGACTTCTGAGCTTACCCCCTGGGAGAAAAGCTCCTGAAAGATTCCTCAACTTCTGAGAATTCTCAAATAGATCAATGTTAGAAAACCACATGTGTGAAAGTATTGAAAATTGATTATCTTTGTTACACATGAAATTCTTGAGAAGCCTGGCATTTCTCGGAGCGCAAAGAGCACAGCTGGCACATTATTAGTTCAGGTCAACATTACAGAGTTGTAAGTGAGCAAACGTGGACATAAACACAAGACTTGAGACATCGCGGTTCAATGGCCATTAGCTTTGCACGGGCAGCTGCGCACCTGGTACCAGGGAGCTATGCTCTTCCCAGTCGAACGGCGGTGCAAATGGAGCGACACCTGTCCTCTTCCTGCCAGCATGTGTGTGTGTGACTGTGGGAAGCTGCACCCCTCTGAGCCTCAGGCATCTCCTTTATAAAGCCATCATAAAAGTAGCAAGCTCACGTATCTTTTATAATGATGATATGTTCATAGTAGCCATATTTAGGATAACACTTGCTATGCAGAAAGTGTTTTGTAAAGGTGAGCAATGAAGATTATTCTTTATAAAAGAGGCTCATTTTCCCCACTCCTTCCTGGTCTTCAGAGTAACTCTGATGAAGCCTCAGACCCAATGCCTTTTAGGAAGGATCTTTTGGGTGTAGAACAAACCTTCCAAGAGCTATTCGTAGAATTCAGCTTGGCAAGGTGAGTATCCCCTCACAGAGGCAACGTCAGGACATAGCAGGACATTTTCTGTAACTCATGGTAAAATCTGAATAGACTGTCTCAGCTTATGATTCTGTTTATCACATTTTTTGCTTTTCTCCAGGTTTTATCTCATAATAGTAATAATTGCTTTAATCAAGAAAAGAATGTTTTTCTAGATATCTTGTGGCTATCCCACAGAGATCAGTGATTGCTTTAGATACTTAGGGAGCACAGACTCCAGGGAAACACTCATAGATGTAAAACCTATAACAATTTCCACCATCATATCTTCAGAAACAGAAGAACAGTGTGATCTTTGTTCCACAGGTTGGTTGTTCAGAATACAGTCTTTTTCTTTTTTGGAGGTGGTTGATATGAGCCATATTTTCTGGGCATTAGTAATTGTTTTTCCTTATAGGTGAAATTTATTACAGTTACAACTAGTAGCAGAAGAGTTTGTGAAGGTAGAAAGTAATGATAATATCTAAAAATGATCCATTTATTATTTATCAAATGAGATAATGTGTTAAATTATGTGCTTTGAGGAGTCATTTAATAATTGACCACCCCCTGTGTGGTAAGGGAGACTCTCCAGGAGTGACAGGAGCCATTATATGAAATGGCAGGACTCCATATTCTGGGACAGCTAGTGATGTGACTGCACAAACAATGTGACACAGGGATTCTGTGGTCTTTCCTTTTACACAAATCTCTCAGTGGCTCCATACGTGCATCCTGGTGAGGTCTGTGTGGAGATTCTCCTGACAGTTACCCAGACACCAAGAGTGACACACAAAGGCTATGTGACAGCCCGTGGGAGAGCCCGGGCACATGAAACACCCCTGCAGCAGAGACAAGAGGAATTGCCTCGGCTCTGTGCAAAGAACTTTGAAAGATCTCTCATAAGCAGCTTTCTCAAGTGTCCCGTCGTTGACATTATAATCCAGATAATGCTGTGTGTGTTGGGTGAGAGTGCCACAGGGAGGGGACAGTCATGGGTGCTGTAGTCTCCAGCAGATGTCCTGACCTCTCCCTGTCAGAGCACTGAAACCATCTTTAGACACCAGTGCCTCACTTGTGGCAAAGCAGTATTCTTCACACAAAGAATTCACACCACGAGGTTTTTCATCTTTCAGCTTGAAAATGGGAGGTTTTGCACTGTATTCTACTTGGGACACAGCAGAGATAAATATCTCACTTTTTCTGGCCAATTGAAAATGGAAAAACATATAACCAGAAGAATTTATTGTGTTCAAATGGGGATTTAGGAATGTCCTTCGGCACATTTTTGAAAGCAGTTGATAAATGCAGTAAACACCAGGCTGGGATGGTCTCCAGGCAAGACGATGTCTGCTCCAGGAATCCTTGCTTCATTTTATGACTTTATTAACACATGCAGTACATCACGTTTGCATCCCCTGTGGGAAGTCCATACAGGGACTTAACAGGTCTCAGCAACTTTTCTCGTCCCCTTACCCCTCCCTCCCTCTCTCCTCCACCCATTGCTTGATCCCATCCTTTGTTTTGTATATGTTTGCAGCACACAACGTTTACGTTCATAAGTAGAAATATGTATGTGCATGGGTGTTTTAATAATTTGATATTAATCTGAATGTAGTATCTGGCTTACTGAATTTAGTTGGCTATTTTAATCTAATTTAATTTAATTTTGTTTTAAAGAGAAAAAAGATAATCAATAAAATGGAGTTTCAAAGCAGGTTAGTAGGACAGTTACAATAGTTGATACACTGCATGTTGTTGTCTTCCTAGTAGTTACTCAGAGTACAAGATCCAGGTCTAATATCTTGCCTAAACAATATTAGCACAAAACATTCTTTTCAAGGAAGAGAAGTTAGCTGTGTAACTATCTTGTGTATACATATATTTTCTCTTTTTCTTCCTTTTCCCATCACACATTGTTTTTTCTTTTAAACATTTTTTCTCAGTTCACAATGTCTATGGTACATTTTGGATCCTATCAATTTCTCACACCGGTGAGACAATACAATGTTTACACATATGGGTCTGATTTATTTCACTTATAAGTATGGTCTTGAGTTGCATTCATTTGCCTGCAAAAGTCTCCAGTTCAATTTTTGTTTTTAAACCTTCATTTAGTACTTATTTTTTTTATTTTTTATGGAAAACTACACATTTCATAACAACATAGTAAAAATAACACTAGTTAATACACAGCATATCATTGTCTTCAAACGAGCTACTCAGAGAACAAGGTGTGGAAACAAATATGAACACAAAGTTTTCCTTTCAAATAACCAGCAGCAACTAGTAGTATGAATGACCTGTTGTTTCAAAGATATTTTAATATATATGCTAATAAATTCTGATCTTTATGATAATTGAATGTCATTAAAATTACAAGTATGATTTTGAAAACTGCATAATTTATCTTGTGTAACATAATTTTGAAGACTTTTCTCAGTTCACATCATTTCTAAATTGTAGTACCATGAATAATGATGCGAGCTCTAGGGACAATTTTTAATGTTTCCTATGTGCATCTTTAATCAGTTCTTTATGTAGATTCGCAGTGGCTTGTTAATTTCCAAATAGATGCTTACAAAATTGAAGCATCACACTTTTAGGAAGGCTTCACAAGAGTACTGAAAAATCATATTTTGCTAATGTTATAAAGAATTCACTATGCAAATTTTATAGAAAAAATGGTAATACAAAGTATGAAATGTATTTTCTCAATCAAAAATAAATTAAACATAAAGAATTATAGATCAACCTTTTTAAGCCTAACAGCGCTTCAGAGACTAATTTAGAAAACTTCCCATGTGTTTTAAAAATAACTTCCTAGGACCTGAATGTTCAGAGCATTTATTGAAGAATCTGCCCTATAATAAGAATTAAGAATTCATAGAGGAATAGGAATAATTAAATGATATTGTGATATCTTTCTTTATGATTCAGTGCCAAAGTGCAGATACTAAAAATGGATAATCACCTAAATTTCATGCAAGGTAATGATTCTGTGTAACATTTAAATGAAACTAAGGATTTTATGCATCTCTACCAAACAGTGCCTTCACTTTCACTAAATTCTGTATGAAAAATGCCTGCTTTCTTTACAGATAAAGTGAACTCTGCTGCTGCTTCTGATGTTTTGTTTTGGAGAAAGCTAAAACTAAATTTTGGATCAATAAACAATAACTTCGAATTTTTCTTCCGCCACAATCAAAGTGGATACATGGGAGAGCAAAACTGTACAACTGTGATGGAGTTTGTTCTCCTCGGGCTGTCAGACATCCCTGAGCTGAGGCTTGTCCTCTTCCTGGTGTTCCTTCTCATCTATGGTGTCACTGTCTTTGCCAACGTGGGTATGATGGCACTGATTCAGGTCAGCTCGCAACTTCATACGCCCATGTACTTCTTCCTCAGTCACTTGTCCTTTGTAGATTTCTGCTATTCCTCTGTCATCGTGCCAAAGATGCTGGCTAATACCTTAAACAATGACAAAACCATCTCCTGCGTGGCATGCAGACTACAGTTCGGTTTGTTTTGCACATGTGTGGTCACTGAGATCTTCTTGCTGTCTGTGATGGCCTATGACCGCTTTGTGGCCATCTGTAACCCCCTTCTATACATGGTCATCATGTCCCGGAAGCTCCAAGTGGAGCTGGTTTCTCTCTGCTACCTCTGTGCATCTATGTGTTCTGTGATTCACCTGTGCTTAGCTATGGAGGTCCAATCCTACAAGTCTAATGCAATCAATCACTTCTTCTGTGATCTTCCCCCTCTCTTGAGTCTTGCTTGCTCTGATGTGACCATGAATGAGATGCTGCTGTTCATTGTGGCTATGTTCAATGAGACCATTACCATTGTGGTCATCCTCACCTCCTACTTGTTCATTCTGATCACCATCCTGAGGATGTGCTCAGCAGAGGGAAGGCACAAGGCATTTTCCACCTGCGCCTCCCACCTCACAGCCATCACTGTCTTCCATGGAACAATCCTTTCCATTTATTCCCGGCCCTCCTCGGGCAACATTCAAGACGCTGACAAAGTGGCCACAGTGTTCTACACTGTTGTGATTCCCATGCTGAACCCCTTGATCTATAGTTTGAGAAACAAAGATGTCAAAGAAGCTCTCAGAAAATGTGTCAGCTCCAGAATATAACCATACAGAATATTTTATCTTCTGGAGTCACAGTTGTAAAGTATTGGCAGATAGAGTGGTGAAGAGATAGGCTGAAATTTTGGCAGTGGGGAGCACGGTAAGGGCGTGAGCAGTTATGTCTTTTTGACTCACTTACCTTTTTATCCCTTCAACTTACAAACGTAGGATTAAATATACTTCAGAATTTCAGCCAATTTGCTTTTAAATTTGCATTGTTTAAATATGCATGGATAATGGCACTTTAACCATACATATTTAGTTTGGCATAAAACCTTCACAAGTTAAAGAACACACAATAGTCACAGTATTTCAACATCCAAGATGGAAACTATGGTTCTTTCAAAATAGAATATCTGTAATTTCATAATAAGAATATATTATTAGTGTAGTGTATGTGCACAGATTGAAAATTTAGTCTACATGCATTCTGTGTTTTTGTATCAGAAGTTGAACTCAGGATCTTGTGCTTGCCAGGCAGGCACTGTGCCACTGAGATATATACACAGACCTGCATGCATAATTTTACAGTTTCATTTCTTTCATTGTTCATGTTACTTTTTTCTTTTTTTAATAAAATATTCTATGGTATTTGAACCTTGAATAACATGTCATTCAATAATGAAAATAGTAGCCCTTTTGCAAATAATTTGAGATTATTGAATTGCAAAAGCTGAAAGCATTTATGAGAAGTTTAATTCCTAGAGGATTTATCTCTATGATTCTTTCATATATGCACACACATATATTCAAATATATGTATGTATATATATGAATATATACATTTATATATAATTTTAAAACATTATTTTGGATAGAACTTTGCTTAAATGTCTCTTCTCTCACTTTATCTATTTGATCTACATTTAGCTTTTCAACCCATTGTAGATTAAGTGCTTCCTGTCATTAATAAGTGTGTTTCTAACTTCTGTTCATGTTCTTTGAATGTATCTTTGGTATTGATGAAATGTCCATGTTTAAATATGCATGTCTTTTGCCGTGTACATAAACCACATCTCTTTATTTATTTCAGGTCATTTACATCATTAGCCTTTTCATTTCAACCCATTATGATTCTCTAAAATCTACCCATTTTGTTTAAATATAGCTCATGTTCTTGTGCCTATAAAAATGTAAGAGAACCATTGACCTCAGCCCATGAAATCTAGGACTTGTGTTAAGACCCTGGTTCATTGATTTTTGAGGAGATTTAGCTTCTCTAGTCCCCATTTTCCTCCATGCAAAACACACACGCAGACAGACAGACACACACACGTACACACACACACACACACACACACACACACACACACACCCTATCTTCTAAAAAATAATGGCATTCATGAAGGTAAATTATAAAAAAAGAAGACACAATTCTGGTATTATTTCATTACAATGAGAAGAGTGCTCAGGCTAGACAGGGCGATGCACTCTTGCAACCCACGTTACCTGACAGACAGACGCAAAAGGATCTCAAGTTTGAGGACAGGTTACGTTGGGAAATAGGGCCAGGACCCTGTCTGAAGAAAAAAGAAAAAGAATTCAACGTTTAAAATCTAATTATGTTAAAGAAGAGAAAACCTGACACTGGAAATTTTTTAAAATTGTAACTTCTACTGCTGTAAGTAAAAATGATCACCAAAGTAATACAATTTTTAGTATGTGCACTGCCAACGTGAGCACAATCAAAGTAAGGGAAGTGAAGTCCAAAAATAAACACAGTTATGATTGGTTGACTTTATTAATCTTGTTAAAGCAAAACCAAAATAAAACACACTCTTTTTTTTTTTTTAAAAAAACACACTCTTTCAAAGAAAGTGTTGAGTAGTTGGACAGCATATGCAAAAAAAAAAAGGTGACTTTAAATCTTTAATTTACACCATTCCCAACAATATCTTGAAATGAATATATGGGTGGAGGACTGGTAAGAGTGCTTACTTAGCAAATATATGTCTGGGTTAGATTCCAGCACTTCAAGAAAATTAATTTTTAAGAAGCCTTAAAGAAAAAAAAAAAAGAAGCCTTAAGGTTAGAAGAAAAACTTCAACTATTATAGATACACTTTTGCAAATAGTCTAAAAATGGTTACAAATGTATTACAAAAAGACCAATACAATTTTAAAAAGAAGTATATTTTAATGTATATAACATAATGCAGATACAGTCTAACAAGAATATGTACAAGATGAAAAGAGGCAGAAAACCATCCCACAAGTTTAACATGCATTTACTGAAGACTTAAAAATAAGTCGAAATAGCTGTAAAAGAATTTTATTCCAAGTTACCTTCCTTTAGCCTACAGGATTTTACACTTGGGCAAAATTCACTGTTCATGGGTTGGTCAGAGCTTCTCTTTTCTTTTGTAAAAGGATGGGAATGGGGAAAAGGATGTTGGAATGGAGAACTGGAATGTCTGGGGGCTTCTCATAATGTCTCTGGGACATTCTGTTTGGTATTAGAGAAAATAAATAACAATTTCTTAGAAATGATCTTTTGAACGTGAACATCTTGAAAAATCATTGTGTGCACCTCATGGTACATAGTGAAATATCCAGTGCTGAGGCCTAGACTGACATTTCCTTGTCCAATTAAGTTCATTGGTACAGTTTATATCTGCATGATGATCACACCCATCAGAGGGAGCTCTCACCTGTACATGACATGCTTTAGTTCTCCTTTCCTCCCCGTCCCCTCCCCTCTCTCCAACCCCTCTTAGCCTCCTTATTTACAAAGCTTTACTTCCATCTCATCCTTTTCTTTCTCATTTTCTCTTTTCCCTTCCATCCTCCCCCCCCCATTCCCCTTTCCTTTTAAACAGTTACTTCCTTTTTCCCAGTATCTAATACACATTTTAGTCCTTATTTACACTTTCAGCTTCTCACACCAGAGAGACAGTGTGACCTTGGTTGACATTTCAAGGCGAGAAGTGCACGGTAGAACGGTTTACTGATGTGGTCCCACAGACTTTGGAAAACAGTGTCCTAATGCAGGCTCTGAGGCCACACCCTTTTCCAAACTGAGTGTGAGTGGGGAAACCGGCAGTTTGCGTCTTCCTGCATCTTAGTTGGACTTTGTTCACAGTAAAACATAATCTGCACCCTCTCATTTGCACAGGCACAGAAACAAATGGTCTCATGATCAGTTGTCAAACGTACAAGTACTTATGTAATGTTCAGATAGATTCTGATGTATAATAAATCTCCAAATGTGTGCTATTATTTGAGTTGTGTGGCTGGTAGATCCATTACTCTTCTGGAATTTGAAGGAATTCTGATGGTAGTTTAGGTAGTCTATGTTTATGGTAGCTAAGGGGATTCCGTAGTGTTATCAGAAAGGGTAAGTCCATGAAATTATTTGAGCTATTTCAAAATAGCAACACAAGGTATGGCTCATGTATTTTATACCTGGATGTTGAATTCCATAATTGAACATGATTAAACTGTGGAAGGAGGTATATTTGGCTTTAGAAGATTGATTCCCACATTAGGTAAGTTTTCTTCACTATACTTGCTGCATAGCAATTGTAAGGGTGTATGGGCACTCTGTGATGTTTTAATAAATGTGTACATTATATAATGAATCAAGTTGAGTAACTTTTGTATCCCTCATTTCATTCACTTATCATCTTGTGTTGTGAGAACTTTGAAAATTCTCTCTTCTCTGTTCACCCTGTTCTGTACTAGACAACCAAATTAGGGTGATTTAAAAACAAATTTTCTGATAATATTCCGTAGGGATTAATTATTTTTGAGTTTCTATAACTTGGATTTCATTTCAGCTTTTATTGGACATACCATTCAGGGTAATTTTTTTCCTATTTCCCTGGAGCTTAAATTACAGTATAAATGCTGTACTGTATGAAATTAGCATCCTTGGATTCACAGAAGAAATACATATTTTTTAGCTGTTCAACAAAACTAGATTCTGGTCACTTGAAAATGGAAATGAATACATTTTCTTCATCTAAAGCAAAATTATATTTCAGGTATGTCTAATTCATTTGTCTTCCAGATAAAAACCATGAATAGGAATCTATCTCAGGCAGTTACTCTTAAAAAATTTTGTGTCTTTTATTTGGAAGATAGTTGTGAGAAATTAGAACTTTTCCCCCTGTAATTTGTGTAAAAAATACAGACAAAATGATGACCTCTCTCCTCTTCTCTCCTCTGCTCTCTTCTCCCCCCCGTCCTTCATGAAATTATAACTTATGATGAAAATCAAGGGGACGGTTGGTGTTGTTTCCCTAATCCTGAGGGTTGAAGTTTGAGCCTGTGAGTTCCTCAGAGCATGTGGACTTCTGCTCGGTAAGGGAGAAGAATCCACTGGCGTTTGGTTTAGATTCACTATAGACATGTTTCTTATATTTTAGAAGAGAATTTTCGTCTTCTATCCAGGCAAACACTTTGTTGTTGTTGTTATTTGGTCTTACTCCTATAATAAAAAATCCATGATGTCA
>PVLD010030181.1:0-17161 GCA_004027595.1 Dinomys branickii
TCTATGGCAGTGTCAATATACCATAGCAGTTTTCTGTAAGTCCTGAAGTCATACTGAATCTATAACTGTGGCTCTACCGCTTGCAAGCATACTTTTGAACTAATTATACCATCTTTCTACATTGAAAATTTCTAAGTGTAATGTGTGGACAACAACGTCGCCCTCCTGGAGATACCGTGAGGGGGGCATAAATGCAGCATTGAAAACCCATGTGGAATTAAACAGCTTAATCGAGTTTCTCATCCCCAGGAACATTCTACTTAGCTTTGCCTGTGGAAAGAAAGTCCTCACAGCCAACACCCCAAATTCAGCATCGCTGCACTGGGAGCTTTCAGGTTAGGGGGCTGCGAAGCTCTTTATTGCTTTTGGAGCCCTCTGTGAGACCTCAGCTCCAGGGTCTTCCATGGATAACAGGTCATCCCATGAGGTCACCCCAGAGATAGAGTAAGCTCTGTGTAAAACATCCGAGCCCACATTTTAAGTTGATCCACCTAAGCATCCCTTCCAAATATGGTAAAAATTCTAGCACTATTTATCCTGCCTTTGGGTACCTGGGCCAATACCAAAATGTTTTAAATTATGATCATATAATTAAAAATAAATCTAATCAGTCAAAGACATTCCCTCCTCCCACACACACTCATTAATGTGACAGCATTTAAAAAAAAATCTCACGTTTGTATTACATTTCTGTGTTTAACATATAATTATGCAATGTAGCATAGTTTAACCATTTTAAACCACAATCCAAAATTCACTGGTTCATAGATATTTGTATTTCAGACATCAGTCATTTTTTAAATTAGAGGCTCAATAAAGAGAGGGCCACGTTTTTTTCCTCCTTCCATCCCTCTTTCTTGCATTCCTTCACCCTTTTTCTCCTCTTCTTTTAGTATATAATTTCTATCAGCAATAAACGTAATATTTTACTTCATTGGCTTTAAATTCTCATTTTACTGGAGAACAGTAAATCTTTGTTTGCTGGATAAGGGTGGAGCTCACAGACCCTTAATGCCCCTAATGCCTGCTGTGTCCAATCTCCCGTTACGTGTTTTCCGTAATCCTGTGGCAGGGAAACCTGTTAAACTCTTCAGGTCGTTTGGATAGGAGATGGATTCTTCTATCCCGGTGTAAATCAAATCCATGTCAGCAGCAAATTCAAATGTTTACAAACTGTTTTAAAATGTAAAATATAAAGCCAGAGAAATGAAAATGAAAAGGAAGAAATATGTAATAGGAGTGGGGAAAGAATTCCATTAAAATGCCATTAAATCTAATCTTTGAGTGTGAGTAAGATTTAATAGGTGAAAGAAAAAAAAGGACTGGAAAGGCCCAGCAGGTACGTGTAGGAAGACAGTTAATTCTGCACAAACCTGAGCTCGTTGTCGTATGAAGCTGAAAAATAAATTCATGGAATGGACAAAAAGAGGAAATTAGGACAGACTTTATTGCAAATAAGAAGAAAAAAAATAGCTTCTGGTGGGTACCCACCAGGAGGGGACTCGGAAAGTAGAGTTCTCTGAAGTGCTTCCTCTGGTTTGGTCTTATGCAGAAGCACACACTACAGGAACTTGTTTTAAACAGGTGGCTCCGTGATTTAGGGTCTAGAGAAAATTAGTTACTGAAGGAGACAGCTTAAAGGAAACTGGTTATTCTGTGCTTCTAAGTTTCCCCAAGCTCAGCCCAGAGCTAGCGAGGAGCTGTCAAGTAACTCAATGTAGCAGGGAGATGACGCAAGCCCTGCAGAGCCCTCTGCACTGGCATGGGTGGGATTATGTCCTGCTCTCTCAGGTTTGGGGCAGTTTGCTAACCCAACGGGAGGCTCCCGACAGTAATCTAAACGATCAGTTTCAGAAAAACCTGACGTGCATTAGAAAATGTTGAGGATGAGTGAGGCCCTGCAGAAAGAGAGAATTCTCAGGGGGCTGCTGGCCCGTGAGGGCAAAGGGAGGTCCACAGATCAGACAGGTCAAGCCAAAAGGGAGTCAGGGTGATCCAGTGAGAGACACCCCGATGCGACGGCCAAGGCCAGGGCACCAGAGGCTCAACCATCAAATGCAGCATTAAACTGGCAGGATTTTTTTTTTCTCCCAGAAATAAGATATTCACACCTCTCTAAAGAAAGTCTCTGTTCTGCTTAAAGTTGCAGTTACTGATGCCTGCAAAAATATGCCCGCTACATATCCCGGGTTCCCATAGGCCAACTTCCAAGTCAGTCTTTCCTGCTTGTGTCCCCATAGGCTGATCTCAACCTTGCTGAAATGCAGTCATTTTTGTGTATAGAAAGCCCCTAGACCACTGGTGGTGAACCTGTGGCACACCTGCCTTAGTGAGTTGTCTGCATCCTCGGAAGCTGTAGAAGTTCACTACCACTGTCCTAGCCGGGGCACCTTTGCCAACCCAGTGAAGGCTCCCTCCCAGGTTCATTCACCGGGAGGCTGTTTGCTCTCACTGTACAATAAGGAGTTCTGCTTCCACTCTACCATAAATACTTTTGCTCAGTCCTCTTGACTCTTGTAATTTTTTCTGGGTTGAGAGCAAAACTACTAGCCTGATAGTAACATCAGCATATTCTCCCCAAGTCTCTTTCCTGGGAGGAAAGATTTTTATCTGCCCATTCTTACCCGGTCTTCTCACCCTTTTCCAGGGTTTGCCTTTACATTTCTAAGCTTAACTAGCTACACAGCTTGAGTTAGCGCTTAACTTGGTATGCATGCTGTTTTCCTTTTATCTACAGCTTTCTCTCTCTCTCTCTCTCTCTCTCTCTCTCTCTCTCTCTCTCTCTCTCTCTCTCTCTCTCTCTCTCTCTCTCAGCGGCCACCCCTTACCGGCTTCCTGCCTGCTTCTAAGCTAGTTAACTAAACTACTACAGCACATGATCAAAGTCACCAGACAGCAAGCACGTGTGAGTAGCACCTGAAAAGACTAAAGTATTTCAAGAGATGGGAAAAGGCCAGAAATGGAGGACAAACTGGATGCCCTCAGGCCTTGATCACACTACTGAGAAGTCTGCAGTTGTTTTCCTGTACTGTAGCTAGAAGCACAGAACATCGAGTTTGGGTGCGTAGCCTTTAGGTGGGAAGTTATCACTGGGAGAGAAAAGGTTTCAGGGGGTGACCTAAGGCAAGACATATTTTAAGATGCTAATGCTGGATGTCACCTACTTGTTTGGGAGCTCTATAATTTGTGCCTGATTTATGTAGAGGAAATGACCTTAAGTATTTTCTTTGACCAACTAGGGCACAGAAACAATGACCGAAAGACTAGCTAGCAGTACTGGTAGATTCACCATCAGCTAATAGATTATTTGGTATTTCCAATTGTTCTGTGGCTTCGGTTATAAATTATTTCAACATACAGGTTTCCTTTTTTTTTTTTAATCCCTTACATATAACAAAAGGAACAAGCTATATGATGGGTCCTCACTAATCTGGGAAGTGGTCAAACTACACTTGCCCTCATGCTGCTCTCACAGACAATTAAATGCTTATTCTCAAGGGAGCTGGACACACGACCTTCTAACCACCCTTAGGATTCCCTTACTGAAAGAAAAGCATTCAATTCATGGCCTTAGAGACCTTGAACACCAGTGTCCTGAAGGAAGCCTTTGAAAGCCCTGAGCCCTCACAGCTCATAAATTGACCATGACAGATCTGTCAGTAACCACCTTTTAAATGCCTCCCTGGGATTCCGGGTTTCCATTTTAGAAGACCTGGTTTCATTTTATATCTCATTCAATTATGGTTATACTTCAGCTTTTTCCTTTAATAATGTAAATCTCTCTGAGATGAATGCCTGGGCTTTGTAGTGTACCCATCAGAGATGGCGCTCACTCTGGAGCCCGGGCCGACTGCACACAATGCCACTGCCTCCTGAAATGGGCTGAAAAGTAACACCAAAGTGCCAGGACATGTACCAGACTACGCCTCTCCCTGAGAACCCTCTCCAATCTTGACCTGATGTGAATTTCTTTGTCCACTGTATGGATTCCAGCTGTTTGCCAATTCTATTTCCTGCAGATTTCAGTCTAGAATAATAGTCAGCATATTTGTCCAGTAAAAGATTGTTGGTAGTGTACCACACACATTTGAATACAAACCCCTAGAAAAACAAATAACAGAAAATCCAAACTTTATGTTAAATATCTTCGCTTCTTTGTTATTTAAAAAAGCAATAGAGTGTGTAACAAATCCTGCCTCCTCCTCCTATTGCTTTTTCTTCTGTAAAACTTTTTAACAGTTAACCAGTAATGTTGTAATAGCTCATTATTCACTAATGGTATAAAGTGCAGCTATTCACTGCCACACATATTTCTCTTCGAGAGAGATAAAGTAATGATCTGAAGATTGGAGCAATAATATAAGTGAATTGTAATTGGAAGGCCCTAATACACTGCTGTGAGCAGAAATGGGAGTTGAGCTAGTGCTGATACTTTCCATTAAATGGACTGAAGATTGCCTGACATACATTTAATAGTGGTAAATTTATTAATGAGGCAGGGCTGGATACCTAAAAGCTAATCCCAAACTCCCATTCTCCCTCCTCTGCTTGTACTCCTTGAGATGATTTAAAATAAGCACTGTTTCAGAGTGCCTATCACTCAAAGCTCGGTGCAGGATGCAGTAGATGGAGGCCCTGAGATGATTTTAGACTACCAAGCATCAGCTCACCGGAAGGTACTGAATAAATTAAACCAAAAATATAAACCCCAGGTTGATGTGTTTGAACTTCTCAGCAAACACCCTTCATACATATTTAATTGCTCTGTTGAGACTGTTACTGTTTGGAGAGGTTCCAGGCATTATTTCTAACCCATTAGTAAGCTTGCAGGGTGTCTATTCTTTAACATAAAATGACTGACTCTATAAATGCCTTTCCACTTACCGACCTGAACGTTAATTGAGTTTGCGTATAGATTAAAAGAAAAAGTGTGTTTTCAGAAAATGTTCAAAATATATTGCTGTCACTTAAGTTCTTTATAGCAGGAGAAAATGGAACATTTAAATAATGACACTAAATGCCCTATCTGAATTGGCTTTTTAAAACACGGGGTGCAGCAAACTAAATTACAAAGCTGGAAAAAAGCAGCAAAAATAGATTTTTCAGTGCTAAAACAGGCATCTCTTAAGAGAATATAAACATTTGTGGATGTGTTAATACCTCGTTCTGGCACCTTCTAGTTCTCCTTATGGTAAATTTATTTATTGTAAGGAAACATAAATTTCTTGTATTCCATTACAGAAAGCTAAAACCTAAAGTATCATATTATTTAGTTCTACTTGAAATGAAATCTAAATGTGTCTTATGGTCCTTTACAAGCAGACTTAAAACTAGTGAAGTGTACATTCTCTTACCTGCAAAGTACAACTTCTAAATTCACCTATAGTTCAAAAAGATAAAATATAGTTTAGTAATGCTTATGCAATTATGAGAAACTGACTTTATAATTCTAACATTTTTTTCAACTCAGTAGATCATCATTAAATTAAAATTCTTAAACCTCTATCCTAATTGAGTATAAGCACTTTCTAAAAAGTTAGGCCTATAATAGTGTTGATCCTGCACAGACAGTTTTACGAACTACTTTGCACACTGTAAACATTTCTTTTCAATGGTCATATCCCATGTAAAAATGTAAGCTAACTTTGCATTACAGAGGTTTTTCTTTCCCTGATTCTCCTTTCTTTCTTTCTTTCTTTCTTTCTTTCTTTCTTTCTTTCTTTCTTTCTTTCTTTCTCTTCCTTCCTTTCTTTCTTTCAACAATTTTATTCTGAAGCCTCCCTCAAATACTCTTTATAATCTTATTATAATAACCAGAGTTTTCAACCACTTTCCTAGTTTCTGATTAAATTGTTTTTCTAAATCAGTGAATTTATTTTTTTATTTTAAAGAGAAAAAAGCTATAAAATGATACAGAATTTCAAAACATGATCACAGGAAATTAACAATGGTTGATATTACATATTGTTTTCTTCAAAGTAGTTGCTCAGACTACCAGATATACAAGATTGATCAAACAATCATTTACTGTTCCTTTCAACAAGCCAAGAGAAATTTGTAGTACAATTATCTTAGCTATCTTGTGTGTGTGTGTATATATATATATTTTTTTTCCCTTTCTTCTTTTCTCCTTTCTCCATCCCAGTTGTTCTTTCCTTTCAAAAACAGATAAACATAACAATGAAATGGAGTTAACAGGTTGTTAGGATAATTACAATAGTTGATACATTGTGTATTCTTGTCTTCCTAGCAGTTATTCAGAGTAGAAGACATAGGCATGATGTCTTGTCTATCAGAATAGGAAAGGAAGAAGTGAAATTTTCTGTTTGCTGAGAACATTTTCTGATCTACAGGAAATAATAAAGCCTCTGTAAAAAACCTGTTAGAAAAATTGAGGTCAATGAAGTTGTTGGATATGAAATCAATATGGAAAAGAAATCAGTAATCTCTTGACATGCTAATAATGGTCTGAAAATAATTCAGAATACACTCTACCTAAAATAGCATAAAAGTTAGAATGCTTAGGAGTAAATTTAAGCAAAGAGATGAAAGACTGTATACTGAAAACTTTTAAAATATTGAAGAAAGATATTAAAAACAAATGAATGGATATATATCTCCCATCTTCATAGATTAGAAGAATTGCTATTATTTAAATGCCTATCTTATGTAAAATGATTTGCATATTCAATGCAATTCCTTTAAAAATTCAACTGTATTCTTCATCGAAATAGAAAAAAATAACCCTAACATTTGTATGGAACCAAAAAAGATTCTGAATAGGTAAATCACTCTTGAGCAAAAAGAATAAACCTGGAGGTATCACATTACCTGATTTCCAAATATACTACAAAGTTATAATAATCAAGTCTGCATCATATTGTTACAGAAACAAATATACCAATCAAAGGAACAGAATAGGGAGCCCCATAAATACCCAACATATTTGCTTACAGTTAATTGATTTTTGACATAGGTGTGCCAAGAAACCATGATGGAGATAAGCAGTGTTGGGAAAAGTGCACACCCACATGCAGAGGAAACTGTATCTTTATCATAGCCCACATACAAAACTCAAGTAAAATGCATTAAACACATAACCATAAGACCTGGAACTGTGCAATTACTAGAAGAATTCATAGGGGGAGAGCTTTGTAACATGAGGATGGACAATATTTCCCACATGTGACATCAAAAGCACAAAAATGGGCAAGAAAAGGAAAATAGAGGGAATGTCCTTATTAAAAAGTACTCAGCATAGGAGAAAGACAATAGAGTGGAGACAACTTAAAATAAAAAATAGGAAAAAATTTGCTAGATATACATAAGGTAAAAGGTTAATATACAAAATATATAAAGAACTCAATGGAAAAAAATAAAAAATGGGCCAAATACCTGAGTATTTCTCAAAACACATACAAATGGCCAACAGGCAACTAAAAAATGCTCAAAATCATTACTCATCAGGGAAATACACATTACAATTATAATGATATATGAATTACTATGTGTACAACAATCCCACTTCCAAGTACCTATACAAAGGAAATGAAATTAGCATATGTATACTCTGTTTCACTGCAAACATCACTCACAAAGGCTGGGATATGGAATGAGCCCCAGTGCCTATCTGTGGATGAGTGGGTAAAAAATGTGCTGGCAAAACAGATATATATTCAGCCTTAAGAAAGAAAGGGATCCTGTTATTTGAGACAATGTAGATGAACCTGTAAGATACAATAAGTGAAATAAGCTAGGCACAGAAATAAAACAAGTACCACACGATCTCACTTGTGTCTGGAATCTCTAAAAATCAAACTCATAGAAGTACAGAATAGGGTGCATAGTAGAGTAGGGAAAGGGAGCTTGGAAAAGGGGAGGTGTTGGCCAAAGCCACACAATTTTAGACAAGAGAAGCAGGTTTAATGATCTACTGCACAGTATGGTGACTACAGTTCATGAATTATATATTTCAAAATAGCTAAAAGAATAGATTTTACATGTTGTCACCACAAATGAATGACAGGTATATGAGGTGATTGGGGTGTAAATGAGCCTGATTTGCTTGTTTCATAATATATACATATATTCTAACAGCACATAGCACTCTGTAAATACATACAATTAGTATCCGCCAATTAAAAATAAAATTTACAAAGGGATGGACTTTTGGATTCATTCATATTTAGTGTTTCTTATTTTAAAATCTCAAGAGTATGCAGCTTCTTAGACTCTAGTAAGGAACAGAGAACCCTTCAGTGTATAACTTTGTGACTGAATCTGTCCTTAAATTTCAGAAAATTAAAACCATTTCTGTATGTTCTGTGAAGACATTAGTTTGACTATGACCTAAGCTCACTCTAAAACTCTACACATAAGTAAAGAATAGCTAAATAAATTCTGAAAAAGAAAAAAGAAAGGGAGAAGAGTCTTCCAGAATTAAACATTATAAAGGTCCACTAATTTAAAAAGCTTACTATTGATAAAAATGAGAACATTGATCAAGAGAAAAGACTAAAAGGTCTGAGATGATGATGATGATGATATTTCAGATTAGTAGGGAACAGGTGGATCATCCAGCAAATGATGATGTACTAGTAGGCTACCAGCTTAAAAATTCATGGTAGATTTTTTTCCCACCTAATTCTCTGAAACAAAAGAAATTCCGGATGATCAAAGCTTTAAACAAACATACCAAAAATGAAGTTAGTTTTTTATAAAACTACCAAAGGCAAAAAAAATTTCCTATACTCTCAGAGGAGAATAGAATTCCTGAAAATAACACAAATCCTAGAAGAAGCCAATGAACAGAACTATTTATAAAACAGATCACATAAATTGCTCAAAGGGAAGGAACAACTGGATGAGGGAAAGGAGAAAAATAAAGAAGGAAGGGAAAAATATAGATTAGATAGATAGATACATAGGCAGATAATTATACAGCTGATATCTAATGATTTATTGAAAGCAACAGTTAATGCTTAAATTTTTTTGACCAATTTTGCATGTTTATATCTGGTAATCTGAACAACTTATTTGAAGACAATATGCAGTATAACAACCATTGTGAATTCCTACCATCTTGTTTAGTGGAGCTCTGTATCATTTCTAATGTTTTTTTCAATTATTTTTTATTCTCTTTAATGTATTGGTTAATCTCGCATTCTTTTTTTTTTTTTTTTTTTTTTTTTTTTTTTTTTTTTTTTTTTTTTTTTTTTTTTTTTTTTTTTTTTTTTTTTTTTTTTTTTTTTTTTTTTTTGCGGTACTGGGGATCGAACTCAGGACCCTGTGCTTGCTAGGCAGACGCTTATTCCACTGAGCTATATCCCCAGCCCCCAATCTCGCATTCTTATATCTGGTAATCTGAGCAACTTCCTTAAAGATAACAATATGTAATATAACAACCATTCTTAATGCCTATCATTTTGTTTTGAAGCCCTGTATCATTTTCATTGTTTTAGTTTTGTTTTGTTTTTGTCTATGTTGTTGTTATTTTATTTTTTATTCTCTTTAAAATAAATAAAATAGATCACATGAAAATAAAATATTTCTATATGGCAAAAGAAAAAATCCACCATTCCACAATAAAAATAAAATTATCAATCTCATTGTAACTAAGAATAATACAAATTAAACTTCAAAGGACTGCCACATTTTTATCTATTAAAGGCAAAGATTAAAAAATTTAACAAGGGGCTGGGGATATAGCTCAGTGGAATAAGCGCTTGCCTAGCAAGCGCAGGGTCCTGAGTTCGATCCCCAGTACCACCAAAAAAAAAAAAATTAACAATACATTGTATTTGTAAAAATGCCTAGCAAAATTTTGATAAGAATATTTAAAATCTATTTAAAAAGTATTAGATAATCCTGTGCATTATCCAACACTGGTTAAATTTGCTACAGTTTTGATGTGAGACAATTTGTTAAAACATCAAAATTAAAATGTACATTCCTTTTGGTCCAATAATTAAATTTTTAGTAATGCACAGTACAGTTTTATACAAATATGAAATAATACATGTAGAAAGATATTCAGTGTGAACATCTGAAAACAACCAAAATCATATGAATAGGGAATGTGAAGTAAATTATGATCCACTGATGCCAGGGAATAAGAGCCTCTGAAGACATTATTAAATTAAAAGAGTAGTACAGGTCATTGTCTACAATACGCCTCATTTGCATGCAGTAAACAGAAAAGCAGTAACGCATATATGTCTACATATTTAAATGGGCACACGCATCACGTTTGAATGACATCAAAGAAATTACAAAGTCCTTGGGAAGAAGTCCTAGGTAACCAAGAACACAAGAACACATGGGGGTGATCTAGGCCACCAGCTGCTGCACTCTATGGCCCTCTTCCTCGGGGACAGAACACTTACATACTAAATAAGAATGAGGCAGCCACACCAAGCACAGCCATGAAACTCGATTGGAGCCATAGGGGTGGAAACGCCTTAAAAGAAGAGGCTTGTGTTGCACTATCTCTTCCCTCCCCACAGACTGAAATGTGAAGCTGCATCCCCTGTCTGAACCATGAGTTAGAGTGCGACTGCACCACAAAACAGAAGGTACACTGGGAATCTGCGCGTGGCTGGTGCAGACGGAGGAAGGAGGATCACTGTGAGTTCGAGCCCAGCCTGGGTTACAGAGTGAGCTCAAGGCCAGCCTGAGCTGCATAGCGAGACCCTGTCTCAAAAAGACAACAACAACAAAAACAGAGGAGAGTCACTTTTGCTCAAGTATCTCTTAATTTAATTTGACTTTTTTTATGTGCATGTATTTCCTTTTCAAAAAATAATTTCTATAAATTATGATTTTAAATAATTTGATAGAAAGACATAATTTTAGCAAATGAAAAGCAGAATTTGGCACATGTCTTTTGTGTGCCAATAATCATGTTTAAAAGTAAAATTCTGATAGATATATGACATAATAATTCTGACACTTAGAGGAATAGTTAAAGAGAAGCTATTATATTAAATGTCTGTCTTGTATATGTGTGTGTGTGACTGTGTCCATTATAGGATTATATTATACCGAGTATCTGGCATACAAATTATCACACCATTAATTAATTAGATTTGACAGATTTGTGGAGAGCTGAAAAGACGACAGGGGATAAAAAAGAAACAAATAACACCACTGCCAGAGTGCACACACCGCCACTTGATATTTCTGAAAACAAGATGCAGGTAAGTTTGGTGTCTCCCATGTTCAAAGGTTTTACAGTTGATTGCTTAATAGATAGGACAAACTGGAATAAACATGGAGATCAGTAAAGTGTCAACAGACTCAAAAGAAGAAGGTTGTACAAAGTTAGAGATTACTGTGCTGATGAAGGATTTAATTTTGGTAAATGAGAGCAATGTTGTGACACGACCATCTTGACTTCAGTGGACCTGATAAAATCTTCTAACGGGTAATCCATAAGGCTGCGGGGGAAGGTGCAGCTTGGTGAATTATCATGCCCCGAAAAATGATAAATAGAAAAAGCTAGGATATCTCCTGTGGGAGAACTAGTGTCAGGTTGACACTTCTATGTTCACCTTTGGTCTGTTTAACATTTTAATCGACTAGTTGGATGCACAAAAAGAAAACATGCTTGTAAAATTTGTAATTAATAAAAGGTTCAGAAATAGAGCACCCTAGGGGCCAGGAATATAGCTCAGTAGCACAGTGCCTGCCTGCAAGTATGAGGTTGTGAGTTCAATTCCCGGTACCAACCCCCACCAAAAAAATATAAACAAATAAAACAAAAAAAAAAAGAAATACAGCACTCTGAAGGAAAGAACTCAAGACAATCATGATATGTTAGAAATTACTGTGTAGCCTAAAATTAGAATCAATAAGTATATTTAACAGAGGCATAGTAAAAACCCTACATTAGAAAACATAAAGGACACTCCAATGGGGAGGCTTATATTCATATTGTTATTTTTGGAACTTCAGCTCAATTTGAATGCACAGCGTGCCATCAAAATAAAAGCAGTAAGATAACCAAAACCTAATGTAAAAAAACTTTAAAAAAATTTTAAAAACCTAATGTAACTTCAGGCCAATGTAAAAGCAATACAATATTCAACATAAACGGAGACGATCCCAATGGTAGCTCACATATGGCCTTCAGGATCACCTCAGTGGGCCTATCTTAAAAGATACACTGATAGAATTTTCTAACCCTGTTGAAAACATTTGAATTCATCACTAAGATCTAGTATTAAATTAGTCCTTTGACTCCAGAAATGATGAAGAAAACATGTGTTTGTACTAAAAGGCCTAACACCAAAAATAAATTTGAGTTTTTAGAGTCATACAAAATCGAGATGTCATAAAAACAGAATACACTGCTGGCCTGCTTCTCCCTTTCCTCCTTCCTTCATTTTATCCCTTCCTTAAAATTTTAGTGGGTGTTTCATGTTATTTACAATTTTAGTGACATTTAAGATACAAAAATCAATGTAAAAGCCACTTTCCTTGTGTTCCTGCAATCTCAAATACACTTCACATGGAAATGATTCATCCTGCGAGGCCTCGCCCTCTCGCTTGCTCTCACCCTCTCTCCACTTTCTCCTGTCGACAGGTTGGAGGGCACACAAACACATCAGCAGCTCTCTTTGTCTGGAATTTCTTTGTGTTTGTTTGGGTGATGTGTGAATATAAGCAGATTTCACGAGTGGAGTCAAAGCCATAACCCTATATAGAAAAAAATTACTGACAGGACTGATTTTTCTTGCAAGTCTATAAATGGATCTGAGTTTCTGAAACTCTTCACACAAAAGTACTCAATAAATACCTACATATGTCATTGTGTTTAGTATGCTTTCAGTGCATGAAGAAATACTATTTTATATGTGTGTGATGAAAATGCATTAGCTTTTCGGTTTGTACTACATCATTGGTGACCTTGGACTCCAGGGCATTCATTTGTTCAACAGAGACGTGTTTAACACCTATTATATATCATGAACTGTACTGGATAATGGTGATGGGATAAAGTAGTCTAAAATAACTGTAGTCCCTGTATCTATGAACCTTACAAACTAATGCAGGAGGCATAAAAATGAGCATAATTTACAGTGCACAATATGTACTGCAATAGAAAGCAACACATTATCTGGACACTAACTGAGGACTTGGGAAGGCTTCACTGAGGAAAAAATGTCTAAATCATGTCTCAAGAAGAATTAAGAAGAATTAAGCAGATGGAGAGTGAGTTTTCTAGGGTATATAACTTGAGATAATTAGCATCAGGTCCAGGGAAACTATGAAATACAGATCATATCTCTTTTGCTTCAGTCAGTGCTCAGTAGAGAAACAGATTTCATGCAGTTTAGACAAATATACAAGAATTTACAAGATTGGCTTACACTGACCGCTCAGAGTCAGGTGTGGGAGCGAGTGAAAGGTCTGTTTGCAGAGAAGCTGAGGATCCAGTCAAAGGCCTGGTGCTCACTGGGGTGTCCCATGTGAGTCTGTATGGGGAGACCGAAGGAAGGGTCTGCAATGGGAGGCCGTGGAGTCTGCGCTAGAAACCATGAGGTGACATCCGAAGTGGAAGTGAAGACTGGCACTCCTCCTCCTCCTCCAAGGAAACAGAATCGAGTCTTCCTTCTTCATTTCCATTTTCCACCATGCTGGCGACAGTTCTCCCTAGGGTGGGTCTTGCACACTGAGAACTATGCTGATCCCATTTAACTGTGTGTTTCTCACTGCAATTGACATAGTCCATTGACTAACACACTTGCTGAAAATAAAAAAACTGGATATCACATAAATGCAATATCCTTTAAAAGTATTAAGGAGCTAACAAGGTAATGTGGTATTATTGAGATAAAATATAGAAGATGCCATTCTAGACAGTTAAGCGTCATAATGAAAGCAGGTTTTGCATGAAAGCTTTGCAAATTCTGACTGTGGAAATGTGGAGAAGTTAAAAATAAAAGCCTAGTTATCTGTAGAGTGGGGCTATGATAATCACTCCTGACTTTAAGTTTGGAATATGAAAAGCTACACCCTTCAGGCAAGATGACTGCAAATAAAGCTTGGTTGCTTCATTCTGGGTGGTTCCTGATACCTCAGGCCTTGAGCTAGTATTGAGGAGCTTTGGAAGTACCACATACCAATAGAAACAAAAATGCATCCTGAAACAAAAACTATTATTTTTAGTATGAAATTATTCCTATGAAGTGTTTTTCAAATACAAAATGAACTAATATAGATGAAATAGTGACTGGGGATGCAAAGAGGACAGGTATTAACAATGAGAACAAGCAGAGTCCACAGAAACATCCATTACAGATGCCCAACTATTCCAATAGACTATTGTTTTTATTTTAAAAGTAAAAGAACAAAAACACTAACAAACATACACATAGTAGCACAAGAACAGTACAAAAACTGAACTACAGATAAGGTGGCAGGGGATCAACAATGGTTGTTGTATTACACATTGGTAGCTTCAAAGCATATACTCAGGACAATACAAATAGACATACAAGGTTGATCAAACAACTAATCACCGATTGTTTCCCACATCAATATGACATGAGACAACAGTGCAACCCTGTCAGCCATCCCGCACATACATACATACCTACTCAGCTATTACCCTCTTCCTCCTCTCCTTCCCTTCATCCCAATTGCTCTCTACCCTTGAGCTGTCTCCCTTCATACCTCCCGATCTATATTGTCACCTCCAGGTACCTACACTAATGATAGTATACACTGTTTACACATGCACATCTGGTTTACCTCACTTATGAGTATGGTCTCTAATTGTGACCATTTGCCTATAAAAGCCTCTAGATTGTCTTTCTTTACAGCTGAATAATATTCCATTGTGTAAAAATGCCACAGTTTTTTAATCCCAGCAGAGTAAAAAGAAAACCCACAGATTGGGAAAAAATCCTAACTGGCTGTCCCTTGGACAAAGGCCTTCTATCTAGAACATACAAAGAATTAAAAAACATGAACCTGTCCAAAGTCAAAGACCTAATCCAATAGACTATTAAATGACTATATTTACTGTGTGCCCCGAAATTCAAGAAACATCATTTGAATTTTCAAATTTGAGGCAGGAACATATTACCAAAAGTGATCTACTGACTTAAAGCAGTCCCCACCAAGGTATGAATGCCATTCTTTCCAGAACTAGAAAAAACAATCTTAAAATTCATTTGAAAAGGGAAAACCCCCAGAATAACCAAAACCATCCTGCGCAAAAAAGGCAGTGCTAGAGGTATTACAATCTCTGCTTTCAAAATAGACTACAAAGCCACAGTAACAATAGATTAAAGAAAAGGCAGCTTTTTAAACAAATGCTACTGGACAAACTGAATATCCTTCCATAGAATAGTGGAATCGATCCCCACCTCAACATTTACAAAGTCAATTCAAAATGGATTGAATACTCAGGTATAAAACCTGAAGCTTTGAAAATTCTAGATGCAAACATAAGAGGAACAATTAAATCACATGCACAGGCAAAGGCTATCTGAATAGGGCTCCAATTAGCACAGCAAATAACAACAATCCGCAAGTGGGATTACACTAAAATTAAAAATTTCTGCACAACAAAGGAAACAATTAACAAAGTGAAGATACAGCTTACAGAATGGGAGAAAATCTTTGAAAGTTATTCCCTCTACAGAGAAAAAATATCAGAATATATAAACACATAAACACACACACATACATACACACTAACTTAATAAATGGGTGAACTGAACATATAATTCTCAAAAAAAAGAAGCACAAATACCCAATAAATACATGAAAAAATTTCAACTTCGTTTAGTTACCAGGGAAATGTAAATCAAAATTACAAGGAGAGTCTACCTCTGACCCAAGCGGCTGTCATCAAGAATACATAAGAGATTAAAGAGAAGATGGCGACCAGGTGAGCGGCAGAGGGAATCGCTCCCAGAGACTGATCCTTTGTGCGCAGGTGCCCGGTCCGTGGATGCAAAATTCCAACTGATCGGGCTGCTCTCCGCAGCATGAGCATTAAAGGGCCGGCTGGACAAGCCGGGCAGCGAGAAGTGGGCGGATCCTGAGAGCTGGGCGCCCGAGAGATCGGTGAGGCACTTCGGCCGCAGTTTGGCTCAAATCGCGTACAGCCGAGAGAGCGATTGTGGCAGAAGGAAAGCCTCCAACTCCTGAACCCGATCTGCTCGGAGACGGCTGTAACCAGGATTTGTTGGAGGCAGCGGAGCAGAGGAAACTCAGAGAACGAGCTACTGAGACAGATTGCGCCAATCTGGGCAGCGTTCCGGGATCCCGCTCAGAGCCCCGCCCCCGCAGCCGGCACTGCGCAAACTGGAGCGACTGCGATCGGCGGGATTTCTGAGTCAGGAAAAAGCTCGATCCACGGAGATACATCTGAACGGCATTCCTGCCTGCAGGATCCCAGGGTGAGTTGAGTGGGCGCTCTAACCGGTTTTTCCTGAGTTGGGAAGAAGCTCTGCCCAGCGAGTGACATCAAAGCAGCTTTAAGGACTGTGGGATCTCTCAGGTAGGAAGAGCTAGCTAGGCGCCCCTAGGGGATTTCTGAGGGGGGAAGGAGCTCCACCCAGGGATGAACACCTGAGTGGCCTGTCTGCAAGACGCCTGGGGCGGCGACCTGTTTATATGCCCCAGCTAGGGCTCGGGGTAGGGAGTACAAGCGGAAATCTCAGCAGACAGCTTAAGGGACATTCTCCCAAAGAGAAGGAATCATTGGAGCAGCCTCTGCAGCAGACCTTTGCCTGCTGAACTGCCTGGGGAATTTATAGCTCCACATTTTGAATCTGATACCCAAAAATGGGAAAACAGAGGAACAAAACGCAGTCTCAAAACTCAACCCCACCCAGAACAAGTTGTGAATGTGAGGATACAGGGGAACCAGGAAATCATATACCTGCAAGTTATGAAACGATTGCATCCGAAATGAAACAACTCCAACAGGCCATAAAAGAACTTAAAGCAGAAATAAGCCACATACCCACAATGATTTCTCAGACAAAAAACGAGCTGAAAACAATGATGGAAGAAATGTTCCGTGCACATAGAGAAGATATAGACAAAAGACTAGAAGAAAATAGGAAACAAATGGAAACGTTACAAGAGCAATTTAGGAATGAATTACCAAGAATGAAACAGGTCCAAAGAGAATGCC
>PVLD010030182.1:0-17155 GCA_004027595.1 Dinomys branickii
AATTCGGCAGCGTAGCCGGATACAAAGTCAACACCCAAAAATCAATAGCATTCCTGTACACAAACAACAAACAGACTGAGAGAGAAATTGAGGAAACCATACCCTTTACAATAGCAACCAAGAAATTGAAATACTTAGGAATCAATCTAACAAAGAATGTGAAAGATTTATTCAGTGAAAACTACAGTACTCTGAAAAACGAGATTGAAGAGAATTTCAATAAATGGAAAAACATACCCTGCTCATGGTTAGGAAGAACTAACATTGTAAAAATGGCCATACTACCAAAACTGTTGTATAGATTCAATGCAATTCCCATCAAACTACTGTTAACATACCTCACAGATCTAGAGATAATATGCCTCAAATTCATCTGGAACTAGAAGAGACCCAGAATAGCAAAAGCAGTCCTGGGCAATAAGCACAAGTCAGGTGGAATCACAATCCCTGACCTGAAATTATACTACAAAGCTACTGTAATAAAATCAACCTGGTACTGGCTAAAAAACAGACCTGAGGATCAATGGAACAGACTGGAAGATGCAACCGCAACGAAAATCCCGCTCAGCTACCTAATATTTCACAAAGGGGTCAACCAAACCCACTGGAAAAAAGAAGGCCTGTTCAATAAATGGTGCTGGAAAAACTGGCATGCCTCTTGCCGAAAACTGAAAATAGACCCCAGTCTATCACCATGCACCAAACTCAGGTCAAAATGGATCATAGACCTCAACATTAAAACAGAAACTCTAAACCTATTAGAAGAGAAAGTAGGTAAAAATCTTGAAGACATAGGAGTAGGCAGCGTGTTCATGAACAAAAAGGAAACTGCAAGGGAAACACTTCAAAGAATCAATAATTGGGACCTCATCCTACTGAAAAGTTTTTGTACATCTAAAGAAATCACCAGCAAAGTAAAAAGAAAACCCACATATTGGGAAAAAATCCTAGCTGGCTGTCCCTCAGACAAAGGTCTTCTATCTAGAACATACAAAGAATTAAAAAACATGTACCTGTCCAAATTCAAAGACCCAATCCAGAAATGGGCATCTGAGATGAATACACAATTCTCAGATAAAGAAATACATATGGCAAATAAATATATGAGAAAATGTTCCACATCCTTATTCATTCGAGAAATGCAAATAAAAACAACATCAAGATTTCTTCTCACCCCAGTAAGACTGGCCAGTATGAAAAAGTCATCCAATAACAGATGCTGGCGAGGCTGTGGAGAAATAGGGACTCTATAGCACTGCTGATGGGAATGCAGACTGGTCCAACCACTGTGGAGAGCCGTTTGGAGTTTTCTCAGGAAACTAGGTCTAGAGGTTCCATTCAAACCAGCTATTCCTCTTCTGGGTATTTTCCCAGAAGATCTGAAAACATCATATCACTCTGATATATGTGCACCCTTGTTTATAGCAGCACAATTTGTAATCGCTAAAATGTGGAAGCAACCCAAGTGTCCATCCACAGAAGACTGGATTAAAAAATTGTGGCATTTTCATATAATGGAATATTATTCAGCTATAAAGAAAGACAGTTTTGGGGCCTTTGTAGGCAAGTGGTCAAAACTGGAGTCCATACTCATAAGTGAAATAAATCAGCAATACATGTGCAGGCAACGTATTGTATCACTGGTTTAAGAATCCTAGCGTGGGAATATAAACTAAGGGACATGAAGGAAATCTGTTCAAAAACAAAGAACAGATGAGACGAGGGAAAGGAGAAAAGAAAGAGACAAAAATGTATGTATGTTTGTGTGAATATACATATATGCAGGAGGACTAACATGGTTCTACTATTGTGTTATATCACTTAATGCTAAGGAATAACTGATGACGGGTTATTTGATCAATATTGTATGTCTGTATGTGTTATCCTGAACACACTCTTCGAAGATATCCATATGCAAAGCAGCAACTATTGGTGGGTTTTTTTGTTGTTGCTGTTGTTGTTGTTGTTTGCCTGTTTTGTTTTCTGTCTTTGGATTTTTGGTTTTTGTGTTTTTCTCTTTTTGAGAGGATTAATAGTCTGACCAATTTTGCATGTCTGTATATGGGTTCATATATTTAAACTTCGAAGATATCAATGGATAAAGCAATATCCACTGTTGAGACCATGTCACCTTGTCTATAGATCAGTTGTGATTGTACTATTTTTTTGCTAATTGGTGTCTGTTTGTTCATATGTTTATGTGCTTTTATTTTTTAAAAAAATAAAAAAAAATTTAAAAAATGTGGAAGCAACCCAAGTGTCCATCCAAAGAACAATGGATTAAAAAACGTTGGCATTTTTATATAATGGAATATTATTCAGCTATAAAGAAAGACAGTTTTGTGGACTTTGTAGGCAAGTGGACAAAACTGGAGTCCATACTCATAAGTGAAATAAATCAGCAGTACATGTGCAGGCAACGTATTGTATCACTGGTGTAAGAACCTGAGGGTGGGAATATAAACTAAGAGACATGAAGGAAATCTGTTCAAAAACAAAGAACAGATGAAACTAGGGAAAGGAGAAAAGAGACAAAAATGTATGTATGTATGTATGTATGAATATACATATATGCAGGAGGGCTAATATGGTTCTACTATTGTATTATATCACTTAATGCTAAGGAATAATTGATATCGGGTTATTTGATCAATGTTGTATGTCTGTATGTGTTATCCTGAACACACACTTCGAAGATATCAATATGCAAAGCAGCAACTATCGGCGGTTTTTGTTTTTGTTTTTGTTTTTTGTTGTTGTTGTTTGTCTTTGGTTTTTTGTTTTTTCTGTTTTTCTGTTGTTGAGAGGATTGTCTGACCAATTTTGCATGTCTGTATCTGGGTTCATATATATACACTTCGACGATATCAATGAATAAAGCAATAACCACTGTTGAGATCATGCCACCTTGTCTGTAGATCAGTTGTGATTGTAATATTTTTATACTAATTTGTGTCTGTTTGTTAATATTTTTTTGTGCTTTTATTTTTTAAAAAATAAAAAATAAAAAAAGAAAGGAAAAGAAAATGTAGTGGTAGATGTGAAGAACATGGAAAGATTAATGAAAGAGGGGTCCCTCCAAGAAGTAAAGGGAAATCAGTAGCATTAGATAATGGTTACAGAGACAACTACCTGGGCGAAGGATAAATAATAGAGAATGGGGATAAAACCAAAGGAAGAGAAAAAATATTGGCCCTGCATCAAGGCCAGCAGTTTTCTGAAGCTGTTGGTTTCAAGCACCAGCCTAAAGTGGTATCTTTCTGTGGTCTGTTGGCCATTTCAGAACTTTACAAATGTACTGGTCAATTCATTAGAAAGAAATAACTAAATACATTTTACTCTGCCCAGCCCCCATGGTGTGCCAGGCATTCTGCCCCATCCCCGGTGCTCCGCCCGGCCCTCAGGGTGTGCCAGGCACTCCGCCTTGTCCCTGGAGCTCCGCCTGGCCCCCGGGGCATTCCAGGCACTCCACCCTGCCCCTGGAGCTCTTCCCAGCCCCGGGACAGCCCTGAAGACTCGCCTGAGCCTATAGATGCAGACGTGCTGACAGAGCCTAGTGGTTCACTGTGTAACCCCGCCTACCCAACCAGACACCCGACAGCTGTGAGGGCTTGCCAAAAGATGCTTCTCCACCTCCTGCCATAGCAATTTGTGCATACCCATGTATTATACAGCATATTTAGAAGCAGCCAAGTCTCTGCCCAAAGTAAGAGCATAAGGGAGTAAATAAACCAAAAGTGCAGTTATTACCAGTGGGAAGATCACTGACAGGGTGGTAGAACAAAGGAGGTGAAGTGGAGAAAATTGATGAATTGAGTGAGCCATCATCTATATAACTGAGTAATAAAGACAAAGATAACATTATGCAATACAATATCCAGTGATAACCCTCTACTATTTTCTCTGTAATTTGGTACTTCCTTTATTGTTTTTGTGTTAACAAATGCAAAGACAGCACTATGTAATACAGCATCCAGTAATGGTACCTACTGTCTTCTCTGTAATTCAGTATTTCTTTTTTGATTTTGTTATAACAAATACGAACATAACATTATGTTATACAGCATCCAGTGCCAATTCACTACTATCTTCTCTATAACTTGGTATTTTCTGTATTGTTTGTGTTATTCTGGGTTCTTTTGTCTTAAAAATAAAATTTTTAAAAAAGAAAAAATACTAAGGGAACTGGTTAAAATAGAGAAAGTGAGTGAGAGAGAGAAAGAGAGAGAGAGAGAGAGAGAGAGAGAGAGAGAGAGAGAGAGAGAGAGAGAGAGAGAGAATGCATTTACAGATGGTTGTTTCCTTCCCAGGTCAGTTGCTTTTAATCTCACCAGTCACATTTCTGCTTGTCCTTTTTACATACTGTGAGTTTGTACGGGGAGGTTACTCAATTCAGGGAGCTTCTCTGTGTAATCCCCTTTATGGCATCTGTTTAAGCTGGAAAACTGGACCAGAGAAGATATGGAACCTTGTTTCTAAGGTTTCTCCTGTGGATCCTTCTTGTTGGGAATCGATGCTGGTTGCCAGATGTATTTTCCTGTGCCTTGGGACAAGCTCCTGGTATATTAAGGCTCCTGTGGGTGCTCAGATCTGACTCTCAGTCCCATGAGAGCTCAGAGGAGAAACTATTCTGCCCAGAACTAACGGGAATATTTCTACAAGCCCAGTGAGGGCATACAGGTCTGGGTGCTGCTGCATGTGTTCAGAGTACCAGGCAGAGTAGGCACTCCTTAGTCCTTGATGCTTACCCAGGCAGAGGAATGGTCTATTGTATTAGGCAGGGATGTGTTCAGGTCTGTGAATGAATGCAGGGTGGAGACGCTGCTGGGCCTGGGGTGCTTGGAATGCCCCGTGTAAACCCTGTGTGCCCAGACACTGGGGTTAAGTGTCAGATAGAGTCTCTGGTGGGGCTAGGATTGGGGCAGGTCAGTGAGACCCCAGTATACGCTCAAGGGAGCCCAAAGTGCTGGGGATGGACTCAAACGGACCAGTGTTGGTGAACTGAATGAATGTCCCAGTTTGGGTGGGATAAACTGCAGCCTCCCAGTGGTGAGTCAGGGCTGCTCAGGGCCCAATACTGAAGACTCCTAACACAGGAGCCTTCAGTTGCAGTTGCCTAGCAGCTCAGAGTCGGAGAACAAAGAGGCAAGTGGGGGAGGGAGCAGCTCCCTGGCAACTCACCCCTGGAGGATGCTGGGGAAAAGTGCAGCCAGGCTGAGATGTCCTCTGTTTGGGGATGGGACAGTGAGGTGAGAGGTCATATACTCCAACGCTACTACCCTGTGTGGCTTGACTCTGCCTCAGTGTTTGGGTCCTGCCAAGTATTTGGGAACTTCTCAAGCTGGCAGTTACTGCAATGGGTGAGGGCTGAGACCCAGCACAAAGCCCTGTGAGGTTACTCTGGATCTTTTAAACACTGTGTGTATATTTTCTATGACACACAAATCTCATCTCCCAAATTGATTTTTTGCATTACAGTGTATGTCCCTCCCTTTCTTCCAGTTACTTGTATTTTTAGTTGATTCTCTCTTAGATTCTCCAGCATGACTCCTCCATTTAGGCATGCTCCAAATCTCAGCCCTACTATTTATATTATTTTATTTTGAGACAGGGTCTTGCTCTGCATCCCAGCATGCCCTCAGGGGTGTGATCCTCTAACCTCAGCCTCCTGAAAAGCTCAGGTTACAAGAGTACAAAGCCATAACCAGTTTGATTTTTTTCTTTATTTTTTTCTTCTAGAAAAATCACACCTACCCTTATGTGGGAGATCTTCCTGTGACTTACTTGTTTTGTAGCTTCCAATCTGTGGCATCCTTAATATTATAATTCGTATTTCTGCCTTGCCCCTGCACTCCTGTGCTGCCCTGTGGGTCTCACTGTGTTGCACTCAGGGTCTCTGACTCTGGAGCTGCTTTCATTCACTCTCCCACCTGGAGCTCCCTCGTATTGAGGACATTGTCAAAGCTCTCAAAAACACTTCATCATAGAGCCCTCCCCCACCTGATATTAGAAGCTCTAAGAGGCCACCATGGGTTCCCACCATGCCTCAGATTTGTTCCTGAAGTAGTTGTAGCAAATGACCATTCAGTTGTGTCTGGGGTGTCACAGGACCCACAGGGAACATAGCGTGGACCTGCCCATTTTGGCATTGCTATGAGTCCAGGTCCAGAGGGAACTTATGTTCTCCTTCCTTAGTCAGAAGAAATCTGTCAAATTGCAGCAGTGAGCCACCTCCTGAGGTCACCATAGGGCTGGGCAAGACTGAGATGCTGGGCTTGCTGTAGACTCCTAGGAGAGAAGCAGGCAGTATGTGAAATGGACTCACACCTCCCACAATGTCCCCAGGGCTGGGCTGTGAGAGGGGGACACCCCTGAGAGCAGACCCCTTCCTGAAGACAGAGCCTGGGGCTGCAACCCCGTGTGTCTTCTCACTGGCCACCACCAGCTCCAGGGCATCACTGCATTCTCACCAAACAGAAGGGTGTGATAATAACAGTGATATCAACCTGCACGGAGCTCTGTCATGGATGGAATGGGGACCTTGGCCTTGTTCCCAGGCTCCACTGGGGTCTTCTCTCACAGGATGGTGGGCTTCCCTCTTTGTACAGATGGTACCCCTGGGGCTCGAGGGTCCCCTGACACTAGAGGGTCACAGGCTTCCCCCATGGTATCACAGATCCTGGCTCAGCCCAGAGCTCAGGTATGGGAGGGTTCCTGCAGGGAAATCCCAGCTAGGTCCCAGGACCTTCCGCCTCCCCTCAGATCCCAGCTCTTAGCCCCAGGACCCTCCAGACCTCGCAGCACCAGTCCACACCTGCTGTGCTCCATTCCCACTGCCCAGTGGTGGCTCTTTGTTCCCAGGAGTAGGTAGGAGGGACCCAGGACAGCTTAGGACACATTCACCTGTGTGCACTCGGGTCTTGGGGCCCAGACTCAGCCCTGGAAGAGAGTTTCCTGTGAGATGTTTGCCCTGGAAACTGAGCAGATTCTCACCTGCCTGGAGCCTCCCAAGGCCCTGGTCTGATGGACCAGAGCCTGGCTGTAGGGTGGGTTCTCTCCCAGACCAGCGTGAGGCTTCCCCTCTTCCCATCTCACCTCTATGCAAAAGGGTCATGAGTATGGGGGTCGTGACATGTCTTTCCAACAACTACGGCTTTGCAGATAGATGAGTCAATGACTGGCAGGTCATACACACACAGTGTTCCATCAGTAAGGAGCTAGATTCTGCCCACTCTGAGTTGTCACATCAGCAGCCCCAAAGACAAGGGACCTGCCCTCACAAACCAGGCTCCTGTTTCTCCAGGGAGAGTTCTGAGGCATGCATAACACTGCCATGAGATTTTTCTCTATCTTGGAGTCTTCTTGATTTTTCTTCATTTCCCCAAGGACCAGGACATAGAAGCACATAAATTTAATGTTTTCCTGAGCTAGCAAATTTTAGATGAGTCAGACTGAGCTGTTCCTTCCATTCCAGTCCTCTCACATGTCTCCTCCCTCCCTTAGCTGATTCATCTACACCGCATGGTGCTCATCACCATGGCATTCGTCTCCCATCCTTGAAGGTGGTCCAGGGAAGATGCAAGTACCTGCTGCAGGAGGACAAGAGCAGAGCCAACTGAACCCTGTCTTTGCAGTTCACTGGAGCTATGTGCTGGGATTTAGCATGGAGGAGAGATGCAGAGCAACAGGGAGGCAAAGCTGACTCACTTTCTGGCGCCCAGTGTGGGTTTTCTGTGCTAAACATTTCCCTTTGTGGATTTCCCCATTTCCTTAGCAAGTGAGTCCATTTACTTCTCCCTGGGAAGAAATTTCTGAGCCATTCTTGCATCCTCGGGACCCCCTGTACAGAATGCTCCTGAGGTTGCTGTGGGTTGATTTCAGTGTAATGCCTGGTTATCATTCTCTGTGATGCAAAGACCTTAGCATCTCTCTCAGAGCACTGCTAGAGATATTATGGGGTCAGTGGTGCCTGGACACAGGGAGGCTGAGCCATGGCTAATGTTCAGAGCAGGGAAAACATGAGTTTGGGCCATGTAAGGTCCATAGCGTGAGACCGTGTATGTGCCAGCACCAGGTCCCCATCTGCTCTGAGCCCTTAGATATGGTCTGTGTGATATGTCTGCAGCTTCCAGGTAATCATGGCCATGAAAGGTAGGAAAGAAGGTTCTCAAATGAAGGATACAAAGAACAAAGCTGGAAGGCCACTGAAGTTTTGGATCATCAAGGAGTCATTAAGGAGATGATTTTCTCCTCCCTGTGGGGGTGGAAGTGAGGCAGGGCTTTGGAGCAGGCAAACCCACTGCGCACAGGGCATAATCTGTCAATCACAGCCAGGACTTTTGGTAGAACAGCTCTGAACCTTGCATCTGCAACCAATAGGAATGCTGTTTTCAATTTTCTCCTGAGAACTCAAGGAGGTTTCTGATTGAAGGGCCTAGACCTGACGTCAGCGTGTGGCGTGGGAGGTACAAAAGATGGACCCCTTGGTGCTCTTGCCTGCTGTGCTCCCTTTCAGGGTCCCGCTCCCACCCTGTAGAGTGCGCCGCTTTTCCAATTATTAAACGGCCCAGACCCACTCTACAGGGTATGTTTCTTTTCCTGTCTTTCATAAGCGTAAAACCTCGTCACATTTTCGTGCTGGTTTTCCCCAATGCTTTGCTCTGCAAAACGAGAACCTAGAAAGAATCTCTGGAAAAAGTCGCCAGAACCCCAGAGTTGAGTAACAAAAGTTTAGGGCTGCAGGTGGGGGGTGCAAGCTGTGCTACTCCCCTTCCATTTGTACAGATGGATGCTGCGATCTCACTGCCCAGCGCCCATGCTGAGCACTGAGCCGCCTCTCCATGTGGGCACAATACTCCAGTATCAGGACACACAGACCAGACGTGTGAGCATGAGTGTGAGGGTCCATTGCAGCCATCCCTGCGGGCACAGCCCCGGGCAGGATCTCTGTTGGAAGCATGGACAACGCAGGGCAGGAGCAGCTGCACCTTCTCCTGTCAGGCCTGGTTCCTGGGTCAGCCCTGCAGAAACCCACGGAAGTCAGGTGCTGGGAGGAGAGACACCCAGCAAGGGCGGACAGAGCACAGGGCAATGGGGCAAGTGAGGTAAGCATAAGTGAGTTAGGAAGTGTTACGATGATAGAATGTGGTACGTTGGATTAACATAATTAAAATTGCCGGGTGTGGTGCCCACACCTGTACTCTTGGCACTCAGGAGGCTGAGGCAGGGAGATCGTTGTGAGTTCGAGGCCAGCCAGGTCTACAAAGTGAGCTCAAGGCCAACATGAACTGCATAGCAAGACCCTGTCTCGAAAAAAAAAAAAAAAAAACACCTTAAAATTAATTCTGTAAGCATAAGTTTGCTTTGCTTGCTTCAGTTCCTTGAGGTACACAAGTTGTTTATTTCAGATTTTTAAGCTTTTAAAATGTAGACCTTTAATGCTATAAACGGTTCTCTTACTATGTCTTTGGTTTCTCCTGTAAGTTTTTATTTTATTTCAATATCACTTCTGTGGATGGACCCCTGGGGATCATACATGCTAGGCGAATGCTGTACTAATGCTTTTTAAACTTTTATTTTCAGACATAGTTTCTCTAACTTTCCCACACTGGCCTCCAACTGGTCAACCTCCAACAAGGTCCTGCTTTTTTCTTTCCTCCCCCTTCTCTGCCCTTCCCCCTCTCCTCTGCCCTCCCCTACTCCTGCTCCTGTTCTTCTTTCTCTTCTTCTTTCTCTACTGTGTGTCAGGTAGATTTTTCTTTCAGGATACCGTGAGGTTTGCATGAGACATATTATATATATAAATATATATATATATTTTTTTTTGCGGTACTGGGGATCGAACTCAGGACTTTGCACTTGCTAGGCAAGCGCTTATTCCACTGAGCTATATCCCCAGCCCCGAGACATATTATATTTAACACAGTCTATTCTATGCCCTTAACTTCAAGTACACACAAAAACTCTATTCTTTCTCATACATTATGTTACTGATGTCATAATTTACATGTTTTTATGATGCGTGCATATTAACAGATTTTGTAGTTGTTATTAACCTAGTGTGTGATCTATTTTAAAGAAAGTACCATATGCTACAGATAAAAAATGTATACTCTGTTCTAATATGTGGAATACTCTGTAGATGTCTATTAAATCTGTATATTCACGGGTGTAGCTCAGCTCTGATGCTTCTGTATTGATTTTTTGTTTAGTTGATCTCTGCCTTTGAAAAAGTGTGGTATTAAGATCGACCACTATGTCTGTATTAGTGTTTACTTGATCTTTTCCCTTCTTATTATTATGTTTTTTTGGCACAGGGTCTTGCTAGGTAACGCAGACTGGCCTTGAACTCATAATGTAGCCCAGTCTAGCCTTGAACTAGCATCTCTCCTCCTGCCCCTGCCACCTGAGTGCTGGGACTACAGATGTGTGCCACCACATCTGGTCTTTACTGGACCTTTTACGCCCAGTAGTACCTGTTTTATGAGCATAGATGTGCCAGTATATGGTGCGTAGGTATTTATAAGTGTTATGTCTTCTTATCGAATTGTTCCCTTAGCTAGTATGTAGAAACCTTCATTTTCTCTGCAGATCAGCTTTACCTTGAACTTTACATTGCCAAAAATTAAAATGGCCTGCTTGCTGTTGGGGTCCTGCTATACGAAATATTGTTTTCTACCTTTGATTTTTAGCCAGGGCTCTCTTTTTTGATTAGATGAGTTTCTTGAATGCAACAAACTGCAGATTCTGTTTTTTGAGCTGGTCTATCAATCTGTGTCTTTTAATTGGGGATTTGAAGCCATTACCATTGAGAGATTTTGATTAATTCCCCTCGGTGCACTCTTCATTGGTCTCCTTTGGTGTTTTTTTCCCTGCTATTTTTGTTGTTGTTGTTGTTATCTGTTGCTCTTGCTTGGGGTTTTCATTCCATCTGGGATTTAGTTTTGTAGGTTTTGTCATTTCTGTCTAAAAACTGTTGAATATATTCTGGATTGCTGGTTTAGTATTCATATATCTCTTGAGCTGTTCTGTTTCATACAATGGCCTTATTTTTCCACCTATTTTGAAGAAAAGTTTTGCTAAATATATTAATGCATTGGAAGCTGTTTGCTCTTCAAGCATGAACTACATAAATCTCTTCTGGCTTTTAAAATTTATGTTGAGAAGTCTGCTGTAATTCTAATGTGTTTACTTTTTATATGTGACTTTTGAGGTTTTTTAACTGTTTTTAAAATTCTGGGTTCTCTTGACATCTAGCAATTTAATAACAGTATGTCTTGGTGAGGTTCTTTTCGTAACATGGTCATTTGGTGTTCTGGAAGTCTCTCTTACTTCTATGTTGAACTCTTATATTTGGGACATTTTATATTATTAGTCCTGAAAATATATTAATACTTCTGTGTGCATTATCTTTCACCTCTTCTCTAACTCCAATTAATCTTAGGTTGGTCTTCTTAGTGTCATCTAGTAGCTCTTGGTTGATTTTTCTTCCTCTTGTGCACTCGTGTGCGCATGCGCACGTGTGTGTGTGTGTGTGTGTGTGTGTGTGTGTGTGTGTGTGTGTGACTCCTCTGAGTACTTCATCATAATTTACCATTTAGTCCTCAGTCGCAGATGAGACCAGGGTGGTATGGCAGTAGACTGCCCTCAGTTTTAAATACTCTGTCTTCACTTTCATCATTTCTGCCATTTATGAATTCTATATACATTTTTATTTCAGGTACTTCTGTGATAACTTTTCATGCTTCTATGTCCTTGGCATATTAGTGATTCATGTTTCACATCATTTTGGTCACCCCTTCCCATTTTTATTTGTTTATCCCAAACCCACACTGGGAATTTTGAGTGACGTTTCCACAAACTTTTGGGTTGTGTACTTTGTCTTTTTTTTTTTGGTGCCAGGAATCGAACTCATGACCTCATGCTTTCTAAGTAGGTGCCGTGCTGCTGAGCCATATCCCCAGCTGGGTGGTTTACTTTAAAATTGATAAATTTCTTCATCTTTCCTTAATTTTTTCATAAGAGATTGGCTACCTGGTATTTGCTTTCCCCTTCATTTATGACCCCTTGATCTGCCTTAGGGGAGTTAGGAGACCCTAGTGGAGGTCTGCTGCCTTGATTTCCCACAGTCTGGTGTGTGTGCTCATTTGGTTTAAATTTCTCAATTTCTCTATTTCTCCCACTTTTTTTTTTGGTACTACAGGTTGAGATCTAGTAGGGGGAGCTTGTAATTTAGATGAACATACTTAGTAAGGTACTTCCTTCCCATGAAGTATTTTCAGGTTTATATTTCTGGAGACAACATAGAACCTTTCAGTTATTTAAGTGATTTGGACTCCATCAGTGCATTTTACTGGAAAAACCACTTCAGGTTTGTCTTGGTTACTTTTCTCTCATTGCTGAGACAAAATACCTGATGCCCAAAATGAAGGAAGGAAAGGTTTATTCAACTTACAGTTTGTGGAGGTTTCAGTCCATACTTGGCTGGCCCAGAGGCAGAGTGGCACGTGTCAGAGGGCAATCATTCATGGTGGCAAAAGACAGCAAAAGCAACAAGTGCAAAAGGGGGGAGAAACAAGCCTCTCTCCCTTCCTTATACTGTAAACAAGCTACCCTCACCCAAGGGGTGTGCAGCACTCCCATAATCTCCATGCCCTCCTCTTCCATAGGCTCAGGATGTGTATAAAGTAAGCACCCTGGTTCCTGCTGAGTCACTCAGCCAAACCTCTAGACTCCCCAAGTTGACACAATGTATCAACCATAACATGATTATAGCATCATCAACAGCCCTGCTCACATATCACTTATGTAGAATAGACTTCACATCTACACTTTGACCCTCTATCAGTACTCAGTGCAGACTACCTCCATTTACAGTTAACAGTGGTTCTGCAGTGTGGCAGTAGAAGTGGGAAGAAGAAGTTGAAGGTCGGTTGGAAGGAGAGTGTAAGTCAGTAAAGGGGGTGGTAGGTAGGGGTGAGTAGTGATAGGTAGACCAAAAGAAAACAATATGGCATCAGATTCTGGGAAGATGTTTAGTTGAGTTGAAGGATTAGCTTTTTAAATTTTATTTTCAAGATAATTAAAAAACAATAACATTTACAGAATTTCAAAACAAGATGATAGGAAGTTAACAATCATTATTACATTGCATATTGTTATATTCAAAGTAGCTGCTCAGATTACTATAGGTATACAAATTTGATCAAAGAGTATAAGCACTATCTGATACTTTCATTGAACTAATAGAAGTAAGTAGTACAATTATCTTAGCTATTATATATCATACATATCTTGTCTGTATCATATATCTTATATATCATATACCATATATTATATGTGATGTATATGATATATACATTTATTCCTTTCTTCTTTTCTCCTTTGCCTGTCCCAGTTGTTCCTTCCTTTTTTTTCTTCCTTTTTTTTGACACAAGTTCTCACTATGCAGTTCAGGCTGGCCTTGAGCCCACTTTGTAGCCCAGGCTGGTCTTGAACTCACAACAATCCTCCTGTCTCAGCCTCCTGAGTGCTGAGATTACAGGTGTGCACCACCACGCCTGGCCTGTTGCACCTTTTGTATCTTATTTACTCTTTCAGGTCCTTACACTAGGAAGACTATGATGTTTACACATGTGCATCTGATTTATTTCACTTATGCGTATGGTTGTATCCACCTACCTATATAAGACTTGACTTTGTCTTTCTTTATAGCTGAGTAATACCTAAGGGTTAATTTTGAAGTTTCAAGCAGATATTTGTTGTGGCAAAGATGAGACATAGGGGGAGGGAGATGGACTTTGTAACTAAGGAATCTATGTGGCCGTCAGACCCTGTTGATTGGTTTTTGTACTTGCAGTGTGGAGGAGATATGGGAGGGCAAGGGGTGAGGTAAGATAGGCAAAGGAAAAAAGAGCAGGGTTGGGAGGGTAGGAGTGAAGACAAGAGTGCCTGAGAGAAAGAGCAAAACAGAAAATTAAAGCTTTCACAGGAGGCATCTGTAGAGTGGGAAAAGAGTTAGGAAGGAAGACAATAGTGTGACTGTGGGCGGGAGGTGGAGACACCAGACAGAAGGTGATACGAGGGAGAGAACCTAGAAAACGAGCTAAATCATAACAAACAGAATAAGAAATAAACATAAAAATAGCCAAGCAATATAAAACCGACCCAAAGAAACAAGCAAGTGTGCCCACCCCATCAAGAAGGTACCTGGCAGGACTGCGTTCTCTACCTCGCAGGCATGCAGGCAGAGGCTGATGCTGATGCTGACTCAGGTCTAGCACTAGGAACTCTTCCCACCCCCGCACAGGATAGTGGAATCAGCAGGCCGATTCACTGGCAAGGACAGAACAACCGACTCTCCAAAAGGAATTCTCAGAGGCCTGCAATTGCTTTTTAGTTTAGCACAGGGTGAGATATATCGGTTTAGACTCAGTCCTCTGCATAAGGGTATATACTTTTCCTAGCACCATTTATAAAACAGGCTATCCTCGCTCCACTATATTTTTTGGCCCTTTTGTGAAAAACTAAATAACTGAGTGTATTTGGAGTTGTTTCTGCTTCCTCTGTTCTGTTCATTGATCCACATGTCCGTTTTATTGCCAGTCCCACGTTGATCTTCCCCCTTTAGTTTTGTGATACAACTTCAAATCTGGGATTGTGATGCCTCCTGCTTTGCTATAGTTACCCAGAATGTCTTTTGTTATTCTGGGTGTCTTTTGGTTCCATAGGAATTTTTAGATTGGTTTCTATAGATCTGTGAAGAATGGTGTTGGCATATTGGTTGGGATCATGTTAAATCTATAGATCAGTTTTGGAAGTATAGCCATTTGGACATTGGTTTTGCCTAGCCAGTAACATGGGATATGTTTCCATTTTCTGATGTCCTCTTCAGTCTCTTTTCAGGGTGATGTAATTTTCATTAGGGAGGTCTTTCACCTCACTTCCTTGGTTAGGTTAGTTCCCCAGTATTTAGTTTTTCTTGATGCTACCGTGAATAATGTGGTTTTTCTAATTTCTTTCTCAGTAAGGTCATTATTAGTGTACAGGAATGCTATCGATTTTATATCTTGCTACATACTTGAATTTGGCTACTACTTCTAAGGATCTTTAAGTGGAATTTTTGGGTACTGTAAGTAAAGGATCATGTCATTTGCAAATAATGATACTTTCATTTCTTCCTTTCATATATGTATCGCTTTTATTTCTTCCTTTCAACTCATTGCTCTGGCTCACATTTTGAGGACTCTATTGAAGAGAAGTGGTGATTCTTGTCTTGTTCTTGATCATAGAGGGAAAGCTTTTTTTTATTTCAAAAGTAAAAGAACAAAAACATATTAACAAACACCCACAAAGTAGCATAAGAAATAGTACAATCAAAACTGATTTACAGAGGCTTCCGGGAAGATGGCGACCAGGTGAGCAGCAAGGAAGCGATCCTCCTTGATAAACACCACGAGCTCGAGACAGACTTGGTGAGCGTGAATGCCGGGACCTCAGCTGGGAAGATCAAACTGAACGTGTTTCTCTGAGCTGCCGGGGGAGATGCGGTAGGGCGGCCCAAACTGCCGTGGCGAGACGGGGGAAAGACCCAGACGCTGGGAGCCGGAGACACTCCGCGCGGTAGGGGGCTTGGCTGGGTCCGACCACCCTGGGGGCACAGCCAGCTCGGTCCCTTCCGCCCCCCGAGCCGGCGCAGCTTTCCAGCAACTCCCGACAGACATCGGCTTATTAGCAGCGGCAACGCCCGGCAGTCCCACATTTCGCGCGCATCAGGCAGGTTGCGCAGCCTAGACCCTCGGCAGCCGGCGGTCCGTGGCCAGGGCAGCGCGAGAAGCAGAGGAGCGGAGAATCCCGCTCCCTCCCCCAGACCTGGAGAGCGCGAGGAAACAAGTGGCTGCGAGCAGTGGATCTCGAGCATAGCACAAAAAACTGGCACCTTGGAACCTTCCTGCCTGCAAGGACTCTAAAAACTGGTGAGCTATCTGCGCTCGCGACCAGATCACGGAGTGGGGGAGGAGATCCATCCCTATACCTGCAGGGAACCCCGGGAGAGCGGGGGAGCGGTCTTACACGCCTCACCCAGGTCTCTACCTAGGGAATAGCTAACCAACATCTGAACAGCCTTTTAAGCGGAACTCTCATCAGAAAGCTTAAGGGATATTCCCCCAAAGAAAAGTCATTGGAGCAGCCTCTGCAGCAAACCTTTGCCTGCTGAACTACCTGGGGAATCTATTGCTCAATATTTTGAATCTGATACCCAAAAAAGGGAAGACAGAAGAATAAATCTCAGCAGAAAGCTTAAGGGACATTCTCCCAAAGAGAAGGAATCATTCGAGCAGCCTTTGCAGCAGACCTCCGCCTGCTGAACTGCCTGTGGAATTTATACCTCCACATTTTGAATCTGATACCCAAAAATGGGAAAACAGAGGAACAAAACACAGTCTCAAAACTCAACCCCACCCAGAACAAGCTTTGAAGATGAAGATACAGGGGAACCAGGAAGCCTCATAACTTCAAGATATGAAACGACTGCATCCGAAATTAAAGAGCTCCAAAAGGCCATGAAAGAGCTTAAAGCAGAAATAACCCACATACCCACAATGATTTCTCAGATAAAAAACGAGATGAAAACAATGATGGAAGAAATGCTCCATCTACACAGACGAGAAATAGACAAAAGTCTAGAAGAAAATAGGAAACAAATAGAAACCTTACAAGAGCAATTCAGGAATGAATTACCAAAAATGAAACAGGTCCAAAGAGAATGCCAGGATTTGAAAACTAACGCTGAAAGCATGAAAAACCGTTTAAATGAAACCGAAGGTAGAATTTCAGAACTGGAAGACAGCATGGCAGCTTATGAGCGTGAAAGGAAGAATCTCGTGATATCATCAAAGACACAAGAAAAGTCAATCCAAGAGCTGCAAGATGAGGCAAAGCGTAACAATATTCGACTTATAGGAGTGTGTGAAACAGCAGGAGATCTCACAAATGATATAAAAGGAATATTTGATGAAATAATAGCAGAAAATTTCCCAAACAAGCTAAAAGATACTGAAGTTCCGTTAAGCGAAGCATATAGAACACCAATGATCCATAACCCAAAGAAAAACACGCACAGGCATATAATAATCAAGATCCCAGATATCCAGCA